>ML256196.1:87112-110113 GCA_005239495.1 Nicotiana undulata | reverse complement strand
GGGGGGGGATAAGAAATATATGCACAACCATGAAAGTGACCATCTTGACCACCACATATATTACACACATTCCACACATAAGATTGAGTTGGTGCACATAACTCGCTCTCGAGAATGTTTTGATAATTTTGCAATGGGTGGTTTCCTCCACAAAATGCATAAGGAGGATAAATAATAGAATTACCAACATCAAAACTCTCATAATTCCAATATGCCATGTCTCTCAAGTCAAAAATAATCAAATACAAGAAAACAAAAATAAAAGTTCAAATTTGCAACGTAGAAATATGTACACCTACAGCTACACCGTTAGTTCCCCGTCAACAGCGCAAAATTTGATCACGCCTAACTCTAGTCCTAAAAGGGATAAGCGGACGCTGCAAATATAATCCGGCCTAAGAGTCCGAAGTCGAATCCCACGGAGAACTAATGTTTCGCCATAATTGTTCAATATCGCTAAGAAGACAAGCTCGAATAAATTTCTAAGTTATAAAGATTAAGATTCTTATATCTAACTAATTAACTAAGAAACTAAAGCAATACATTAACAACTAAAGATACTAAGGGGTGGAGATTAAATTTAGGAGGTCTAGAGTTATGATTTCCCCAAATATTGGAATTCTTCCCGCTATGTTCCCTACAATTTCGCATATGTATTCTCTACTGATCATGAGCACTTTAGGTGTCGTAATTCTCTCTCGTGCAACTACAACAATTTACTAGACACATTCTCTCGAACTATGCTAGTTGACTTTATCTAACCGCTCATTATGACCACGTCAAGGCTTTGTTATTTCTAAACCTACCTTTAAACCCCATGTATAGAATTCTCACATACGTTAAAAGTGACGTTGTTCAACAACCACCTAAATATATATCCTTTCTCAAGCAACACATAATAAATAGGCACAGTCAATCAATGATCATTCAATCAACTGAAATAAGCACGTAGTTGAACAAATAGACAAATTCAAAGGTTAAATTATATTAAAACATAACAAGAATTTATCCTCCAAGAGGTTCCATCAAAACCTTTGATAACAAATTAGCTATTCATAATAGTATGCATAACTACGATACTAAAATTCATAACCAATAATAGAAATAGGAAGAAGGAAGTGAAAAAGGCGTAGAAGAATTCCCCACCTTGCTCATATTGTGTCTCTGTCTCCTTAGGTCCAAAGTGTGTCAAAAGTCCTCAAAATACCGTTTTTCCATGTATATATACCAAGTAGGGTCGGGACCAAACAATTATACCTTATCCTACGTTAAAAAGGATATTTTTCCCGGATAGAACGTGCGCGGCCGCGCATCAACCGCGCATCGACCGCGCACGTTGGTCAGTTTCTTCCTCAAATATGCGGCCAGTGCGCGTCTGCGCACTTGGAGCGCATTTTTCACCCTGTTCTGTTTGGAATTTGAAAAAACGTAAAACATGAAAATTGTAGCCTTTGAATTATCTTTCCAACCATATATTGTGGAGCCCAAATTGATTTCTGATAAAAAATATATGTGCATTTTACTAGACAGTGCGCAATATGCCTACTCGATTCTTCATTTGTTCTTAACTATCATCCGTTGGTCCCCGAACACGATCCCGAATTAATTACTTGGGAATTTACTCTGACTTCAAAGCTCCAAATCACTTGAATTCATTCCATAACATCTACATAGCTCGGACTCACTCCTACAAGGCATAAAACACAAAATTAGTGCAAAACACTAGCGATTAAAGTTCAAACTCAATTAAAGTACAGTAAATTAGAGTGTAATAAGCGACTAAAATACGTAATTATAGTCTATCATCAATGGTTTAAAGCAATCAGGACGAATGTGGTATAACTGCCTTAGTGAGTATTTATTAAAGGAATGTAATATAAATGATGTCATTTTCCATGTGTGTTTATAAAGAAAACAACATCGGAGTTTGTTGTACTTGCCTTATATATTGATGACATAAACCTTATTAGAACTCCACAGAACTCCAAAAGAAAATTGATTATTTAAAGAAAGAGTTCGAGGTGAAAGTTCTCGAAAAGACAAAATTATGTCTCGATTTTCAAAGTGAACATTTGGCTAATGGGATTTTCGTTCATCGATCTGCCTACACAAAAGGTATTGAAAGGGTTTATATGGATGGAGCACATCCATTAAGTACTCCGATGGTTGTTGGATCAATTGATGTGGATAAGGATCCGTCTCGACCTCAAGAAAAAATAAAGAGCTTCTTGCTCTTGAAGTACCATATCTTAGTGCAATTGCTGCACTAATGTATCTTACCAATACTACAAGGCATGACATAACTTTTTCAGTTAATGTCTTAACAAGATATAGCTCTGCTCCTACAAGGAGACATTGGAATGGAATCAAACACATATTGCGGTATCTAAAAGGGACTATCGATATTGGATTATTTTACGGCAATGATTGCATTACCGATCTTTTTGGTTATGCTAATACTGTGTATTTATCTAACCCACACAAGGCTCGATCTCAAACAGGCTATGTGTTTACATGTGGAGGCACTGTCATATCTTGGCGATCGACTAAGCAATCAATCCTGACTACTTCATCTAATCATGCTGAGATAATTGTTATTTATGAAGCAAGTTGAGAATGTGTCTAGTTGAGGTCTATAATACACCTTATTCGAGAAAAATATTGTTTGGAGTGTGACAAACTACCCACGATTTTGTATGAAGAGAATGTAACATGCATAACCAAATTGAATGGAGGATTCATAAAAGGAGATAGGACAAAGCATATTTCACCAAAGCTATTTTTCAACATGATCTTCAAAATAATGGTGATATTAATATGGAACATATTCGTTCAAGTGATAACATGACTAATTTGTTCACGAAATCTCTACCGATGTCAACCTTCGAGAAGCTAGTGTACAAGATTAGGATGCGAAGGCTCAAAGATGTGAATTGATGCTCTCATCAGGGGGAGTTAATACGCGCTGCACTTTTTTTTCCTTACAAGGTTTTGTCCCACTGAGTTTTCCTGGCAAGGTTTTTAACGAGGCAACCAAAATGCGTGTTTCTAAACATGCGTACTCTTTTTCCTTCACTAAAAATTTTTTCTGCGGAGTTTTCTTTTAGTTACGATTTTAACAAGCCACATTATTTGTTGAATAGACATTCAAACAGGAATGTTATAAATAAAATTGTATTATAGATAAATGTCTATCTTTTAGGAGTTTGTTACTTCGTGGCTAAGTCATTTTTCTTTATAAATAGAGAAATTTTATTCCATTGTGATTCATCTCAAAATCAATAGAATTTTCTATCTTTTCTTTGCAATATTATTCTTTTCTTTTATTATTTTGTTTCAGTTTTATTAATTTAATGCTTTAAAAAAAAACTTTTATTTAAGTATTCCCTATTTTGGGCCTGTAATTTGATCCAAATAGCCAGACCCTGTTTGCACAGCCCAATTTTGACACTCTCTACTACGAACAAGAGCGAGCTGCAACCTGCCTCGATCTCAGAGCGCTCATCCTCCCTCTTCCGATCAGATTGCACAATCGCCGCCGATATCCGCCTCCTAAACCACGACCTACGATCATGTTCCGACACGGTTCAAGACAGCTCCTAACTAGAGCCACCACGATGAGGTGGCGCCGCCCATTTTCAACCGGCCTGCCAGCGGAGCCCCGCGTAGATTCCACATTCGTAGAAGCGTGGAAGAAATTAATACCCAACACTGAACCACCTAAGACTCCTTCTGCATACATGGACCCTAGGCCTGCAACTCCCTCATCTATTCCTACAAAGCTCACCGTCAACTTTGTCCTTCCTTATTCCTCTCAACTATCCGGTAAAGAGGTATGATTTTCTACCCCTCAAAGCTCTCTCTCTCTCTTTGATTTTTAAAATTTCGCACTTATTCTATGATGGGGTCTTCTTAAAATTAGAATCTTTAAATGTTATTTGTGAAATGGAGAGAATTTTTGTCTGAAATGGAAATAATTCGATTTGGTTTGCCCTATTTTATGACCTTTATTTTTGTACCTCGGATCAATCAATCAATCAATCACTGTGCCTTGATTCCAAATTACATAAGCCATCATAGGAAGTTGCTTATTGTTTAGATTTCTATCTTTTCAACTGACTGTTAACAATTAACGAGCTGGGCAGAGAAAAATGAGAATCGGTTGGATCACAAATGCATACAACCTTTGATTTATTAAGATGATATTGTGTGTTATGGATGATTTTATATACTTCTAACTTATCCCATGTTAATGACTGAGTTAAATTGTTGGTGGTTGCTTAGTTTCAATAATCGAAACCAACTGCAGTATTGCTTTTCCTATTATTGTTTTGGTGCTTGTTTTTCAAGTCTCGGAACCAACTGTAAAAATTCGTTAATAAAAAAAAATCGTTAATTTTCCTTATGTTGTTGCCCAAGTCTTAGAATACACAAGACACATTGAAGATCAAGTAGCTCATGACTTGCAGATGTCATGCTAGTCAATTTTTTCATGTTATAGCTTGGAACGGTTACATTGTAAATAAATCCTTAAGGTGTATTTTCAAGAAATCATACACTAGATAAGCTTTAATTCTATTGCACAAATTTGGACGAATGACATGGAAATCAATGCTGGCAAATTCACTCCATTGGAGAATTGTATCAGTCAAGTAGATTACAAATGTTGTGGTGTTAAGACTTATGCAGAATTGAAGATTAGGGAGTCAAATGCTTGATGCAGGAACTATGCCTTGCTTTCTTCCTGCACTAGCTGAATGACTTTTTTTAAAGTGATATGCCCCCATCCCCCGTCACGTTGACCTTACATTGTTCAAAAGTAACTTTCTGCACGCATGGATTACAGAATTAGATAGAGCACAAAGTTGAGCTTCTGCTCTTTTTGGTTTGACACTTCTTTAAACGTCTAATGATACTTGTCTTCTACCATCAATATTTTGTACCTTCAAACTTATCAAGTACAAGTAATATGCATTATCACAAAAAATAGGAAAGAGAAAAAACCCTCTTGAACAATCAAATAGAATTGTGAAGCTATAGTAGAGAATTTGCTTACGATAGGCAAGCTACCCTTCATTTTTCTATCTCAATACGCTGTCCATCCTTTTTCTAATTGATCCTTTTGAGCATCTGGAGTTATAGCATCCATAGAAGCCTATTGAAGACAAAAAACCAAGCTTCCGAAGCTTCTAGAAGGCCTATGACAAGATCCAAGACAAAGGAACTCAAGACAAACTATGGGATTCAATTGCAAATTAGACTTGTCTTGTGTTGGAAGAAGCGCTCAAGCCAATGGAAGATCAATTTAACAAGTGGTATAATTAATCTATTCAAGGCCCAAATTGGTGTCTACATTATGAAGATTAGGGGATAAAATTTCAGCACTTAAAAAGTCCAAGAAAGGAGGTCAAATTTCACCATATTATTAATAATCTTAATCTAAAAATTGAAAAAGAAACCCCTTTACATAGAGTAGGGTGGCACCTATTGCTAGCTAAAATTCTAACCAAATTTGGTTACAAAAACAAAGTAATAATGAACTAGGAAATAGCTAACTAATAAAGATCGATTTGGAAAGAAATCATAGCATTCTTGGGGAGGAATTCCGACAACCTTAGGAGAAAGAAAATAAAATTCTAACTACCTAGGAAAACATCAAACGCAGTCTTAACAAATTAAGATTACAATTCAAAAACCAATTTAGGAAAGTATGTTAAAAATCTTGAATTAATTTTGACTTACAAAACCTTCAAACTAGGGCAACATAAAGTATTAAGAATTTTCAACCAAATAAATAAATCATGTTGGTGGTAACTATTTATTAATCATAAATTCTTAAACTATGTTCGATATCATATTTGAATTAAGAATTTAAGATTAATAAATAGTTATTGCCAAGGTGATTTGTTTATTTGGAATCATTGAATTTCTTTACAGTTTTATACACGTGAGATTATATTATATATTGATTGAGAATTATGATTAACAATGAGCTTCCACCAAGCGGTCTGTTTATCTGGGTCATTGAATATTCCCAAAGTACTATGTGTAGATTGTCTGTGATTAAGTGGTGATAGGAATTAAATCCATGGTCTGTGAGATAATAAATTATGTGTTGACTTTAAGTTTTCTTTATTATAAGTTCACTCGGTAAAATTCCTAGTAATTGATACATGTACTAACTCTCCATCTTACTTTCACATGTTGGGTCAATTTTGAAATTTTACATAGACATGATAAACTGGTGACCGAAATTAATTCATGTGGTCCAGTGTTAACTACCATTTACATGTGAGATAACAAATTTACATGTTGACTTTAGGTCCTCGTCCATATCGAATAAATTTATCTCATTAGGTAAAATTGCTATTAGTTCTTGATAAAAAAATTGCTAACATACCATCTCCATCTGAGTTTGACATGTTTGATCAATAGAACTAGTGTTCAAAGATTATATACAATCCACTAGAAGTAATAGTATACGCTCTATCCGAGTTAGTTCTGTTTCTTTGTGGATGTATAAACCATGCATTATTTATATTGATTGCTCGAGCAGTATTTTTCCCATCGAAAGTTACTGTTCAAGATACATATATGTGTTCTAGATTTTGTCATTCAATGTTATTTGACTTATCATGATCTATTTAGTGTTTATATCTCAAATTCACAAAGACTTCATCCTATCCTCTAACTGATATTTCTTTTTGATAGTGATACGACTCTAATTTAGAGGGAATGCATTGTATGTACCTTCCGTTAAGTTTGATAACCTTTTATCCCTTGTGGCCCATTGATACATGGTCTGTGTTATTATTTGTATCTCTCTTGAGCTGGACAATACTAATCTATCGCATAAGATAAAACATTCTTTGGAATTGAATGAAACATGGGCACTAGCGTCTAAGTCATATTAATCTTGATAGGATTTTGAAGTTGGTCGAGGATGGATCTTAAGATTCATTGAAAGTGGAGGCATTAATAATTTATATATCTTGTTTACAGAGAAAAATTACTAAGAGATATTTTCTCTCAAAAGGAAATAGGGCTAGTGATAAGTCGGAATTAAACCATTCTGATTTGTGTAGTCCAATGAACATACATGCAAGATATGCCTTTGAGTATTTTGTGACGTTCATAAATGATACTCAAAATATGAATATATAGTTTTGATGCATCTAAAGTTTGAATGCTTGATATATTCAAGGAATTTAAGATAGAATGAAAAAGCATCATGGAAAATATATTAAGTCAATGCGATCTTATCGTGGTGGCGAGTACCTCTCTGCGAGCTTTACCCGTTACTTATCAGAATAGAAAATCACATCCAAATTGCCTACATCAAGGATGCCACACTGGAAAGGTGTAGCAGAAAGAAAACAATGTTCCTAGAAAGGAACTAGTTTTAGAGGAACTAAGTAAAGAAATAACAAATAAGTCATTTATTAATAGACACAAGGAAATCCACTACCTCAAAGTAGTAGGAGTAATATTGAGAAAAGAACACTACATGAAGAAGTCATTAATATTCCAATATCGCAAGGTAATGAATATAATATCAACTCAAGAACATGATGGTCGGACTATACTAGTAGTATTTGGTCGTAATGGGAGAATAGTAACGAAAATTGTTCGATGTACATTCCTGGGAGAGCTTCATGATAGGATCCTTGAAGAGCTTAATACTGAGCAATATTGGACAAGATTGCATCAGAAAACAACTTGGAAAGATCCTTTTATAAAGAGCTTATGGCGAAGATGGTTGAAAGTTGTAGATGCATGGTTATAAATCTAAGTGGAGATTGTAGGCATATATGCTATTAACCATGCGTTTAGATTTAGTATTTATCTAACAATTATTCTGGTGAAAAGTCTATGTTAGAGATTCTTGGGATGTATACTTTTAACATTTAGACATAATATTTATTATAGAACAATTGTTTATCAATTTCAGTAAAGATTTAAATACATCATATATTTGTTGTGCGTTCGTTTACTTATATAGGTAGATAATTCATTGTATAGAGTTTTAGCTCATATACGAAAATTAAATCATCAATATTTATAAATTATAAAGTTCAAGTTCACAATCTAAAGTGGAAAGTGTGCACTCGATCTGAATGATTGTAGCACAAGATTGAATGTAATTTATCTTGATTATGTGAATGGTATAGTTTCAACTTCTTGTGCTAGTACGTTTTGTGTATACTAGACGGACCAAATAGAGATAAATGTTTTTATACTATTATTTAAAACACATTCTGTAGTCCATTAAGTGTACTTATACTCTTAAGCTTGATATGATTATTGTGAGTAGGGGTATCATTAATCTTTAAATCGAGACATGGATTATATCAACTAATTATTATTTCGCAAATGCATATTGCCATCATTTGACTGATTAGATATGTATTTTCCTGCTAAAAATATGTCTGATAAGTTGGATGATATCAATATGCATCTTCGAATTAATAATTACTTCCCCTGTTACAATTTATGTGGCAATATTTCCTTTTTAGACATCCTTGGGAAAGGGGTGCACCCCATGGGGGTTGTGGGCGGCGTACTCTGACGCTTGCGTCAGTGGATGATTCCAAGGCTTGAACCCGTGACCTATGAGGTCACACGGAGACAACGTTACCGTTGCTTCAAGGCTCCTCTTCAGTTGGCAATTTTTGTAAGGTTGGTATTTTCAGAAATCATAAGTAAACATATGCCAGAATCTGACCGTGGTGCACATTAAGTTTTGGATTAGAGCCTGGAAATATTGCCTCTTTCAAACTAAAATCTTGTTCAATTTTCTATCTTGTGGCTAGATGTTTCATTTGGTCTCATGTGAATTGTGATACCAGAAGACTTGGCTCTATGAAGAATGTGCATGGATTATGTTATCTGCAAATATGAGTCCAAGCTTATATATTCTTTCTTTATGCATTGCAGGTTGACATGGTTATCATCCCTGCAACTACAGGACAGATGGGTGTTTTGCCTGGGCATGTTGCAACAATTGCGGAGTTGAAGCCCGGTCTCCTATCAGTTCATGAAGGCAATGATGTGACCAAGTACTTTGTGAGTGGTGGGTTTGCATTTGTTCATGCGAATTCTTTTGCAGATATAATTGCTATTGAAGCTGTACCACTTGACCAAATCGACCCCAATTTGGTTCAAAAGGGCCTCACAGAGTTCACGCAGAAGCTAAGCACTGCATCAACTGATGTAGAGAAAGCTGAGGCCCAGATTGGAGTTGATGTACACAGCGCCCTTAATGCTGCTCTTACCGGTTAAGCTAGTGGACACAGTCCCCGTCCCTGATCAATTTTTTTTCCTTCTGTATCTGTTGGAAGCGGCAAACCCTTTAGGACAAACTGATTGTGTTACCTGTTTTTAGTCCTGCATCACTTGAATAAATGCAGGGGACAAGCTTTCCTAACGTATATGTGGTTATATGCCATATCATCCTTACCTCTGTACTGCAGTGATGTGAAGTATATTGTTTCAAAGAAATTTTTCAGTAGCAGCTGAATTTCATGCTACCTAATGTTCAGAATGCAGTGTCTCCTCCCCAGTTCTCTCGCTCCATTTTAATTGTTGTTACGTAGCTTTATGCAGCCTATAACCCTTCTTCTAGGACTGGCACAAGTTCACTTCATACGTGATACCCTTTCGAGGTCTTGCATTACATTTTTGTAACCAAAAAAAATTATTACATAGGGTAAGGAAAGAGGAAAGGGGGATAGCGAGAATTGAATGTCAATTCTGTGCGAGACTTCCGCCAGTAACACCAGACTGTAAGCCTTGGTAAAAGTCCTAATTTACTTTGAATTGAAGTCTCGGGCTAGCTTTCTTTCATATTTACCTTTCGCCTGCTTTGAAAAAAGAAAGTGTAATTAATGAGTTTCTGTACTGTGAAGTAAATTTTCCTTCAATATTGAAAAAGTTTGTATCATTGGAAATTAGCAGGATATTGTCGGTTTTATTTAGAATTATTAGGAATGAAAGGGACCTTTACTTTCCATAGGCACCAGAGCAATAAGGTAATCAAAATCAGATGAATTCCGCTATACATGGACTTTCCACATTGTAGTTCCCATTTCCAACTCAGCTTTATCTTGCTATTACACTCCTTAAATTTATAGCAACTGAAATGCTAGTTAACCATCTTTCTTCTGCTTTCAAAATTTGCCTTGATACAATTTCCGAAACTATCGAACTTGAGATCGATAACACAAATTATTCTGCATCAGAATCTGTACTTTCCACATACATCTCTCTAACTTCATCACCTGCTTTATATTCCTCTCCCTCCTCTCTTTTCTTCCTCTCCTCTTCTTCTTCCCGCTCAGCAGCTCGAGCTTTTGCTACTTCAAGCCTAGAACTCACCGCCTCCCATGATACAAGCTTCTCCATAAAAATTGATATGTAGTCAGGGCGCCGATTCTAGAGGAAAAAAGATGACAGTGCAACTGTTAAATCCACACAATATTTTCCACAAGAAAATCACTGAAATTTATGCATTTTATCAGCAAGGCTTACCCGAAAGTCAAGATAGTAAGCATGCTGCAGTTTCAAATAAGAGATTTAGAGAATTAGACGTGGTACCAGTAACCATAAAAATCACCAAAAAACAAAAAGATGAGGACAAAAATGAATCAAGTATATCGACAAAAGAACATGCTCTGGTTACCTCCCAAACGTCAATAGTGAGGAGAGGCTGCAACAAATAACGCACAATTGTGAGATTCGCTTAATATTTTAAACTACCAGTCTAAGAAGTCAAAACTTCTTTGAACCATAACAGTAGAGAATTATGCAATTTTACTCACGGAGTAATCCCACACGAGAGGGTTTACAGCATTAGGAGTTTTCACCACTACAAGCTTTTTGTCCTCATCGGTAGGATGGGGATTTGACGCGTTTCCTACATTAAGTCTATTTGCTTTGTCTACAAAGTGAGTAAAAAGAAGCATTAAGATTATATTTAGGGTTAAGAAAAAGTAGATATGCAGATAGAAGGCAAAAGGATTTCTTACATGCAAGCCAAGCCCACCCAGAACCAAATTGTGTTGCTGCGGCTGCCTTAAATTCTTTAACAAATGCTTCAAAGGAACCAAAGTCTCTGTTAATTAGTTCTAATAGTTCACCAGATGGCTTTCCTCCTCCACTAGGCTTCATAGATTCCCAGAAGAATTGATGATTCCAAGCCTATATAGAGAAAGAGGATACAAAAGAATTGGAACTAGATGGGGCAAAAACAACCAAAAGCAGGTCTAGTCACCTGAGTTATATGGCATTCTCACCACATAACTGTGATTTTTATGCAAATATGCATTACCAACATCACAGCCATCTGAACTATGGTTCAGTTCCAATGCACTTAGATCAATTGAGAAACAAAAAATGTAGCCCTGATGAAGAATCTCTATTCATTGACCATCCCAAATACATTAAGAATATAGATGATAAGAGAGTATGGATTTTCAGCCAAACCCCTTCTCAGCAGTGGCGAAGCCAGAAAATTCAGTGCCAATGGCTAAGCAAGGGTGTTCAAAGTCTATTTTTTTTATCAATAACAAGTAATATTTTATCCTATACATAGCATAATTTTTTGGCGAAGGGTGTTCACTTGACCACCCTTGGCCACACATAGCTTCACCCCTGCTTCTCAGAACAGGCCTTGCACTTGGAGAGCTCTAAAGAGGGAAAATGAAGTTTGGAGGGTTATTGTTCTCTGTTTCTCACCTGTGCAGCATTGTTGAATGGTGGAAGGAGATCACCTCTGTTATATGTAATAAGTATTATGTCCTCTAGTGTCATTCCATCCAGTTCTGTTCCATCTATTTGCTTGTTTAAGTTGTCGACATAAGCCCTGTGATGCTTCCCCCAGTGGTATTCGAAAGTAGTAGGACTCATATGAGGCTCCAGAGCATTCTACATCATGATATCCACATATCAAATGTCAAAGCATATCGAAGGAGAAACACTATGTCAACAGGCAAAGTGGAGAACAGAAGATGAGGGGGAAGAAGCTATAAACGAGATATTCTGGTTTTGACAATTGGAACAATACCATGGGATAAGGTGGAGGCGTCAGCTCAAATTTAGCTGTAACTTTAACAGGACCAGCTTTTCTAGCCAACTGTTTCTGCAACCAAAAAACTACTCAGCAATAAGTAAAACGTAAAGCCAGACCACTACAGAATTTGTTCTTAATTTTGCAAACTATACATAACCACAACTGAAGCATTTCGTCGAAAACCTTGTGTACTAAAGATATCTTTCAACTTCTGCTAAAGTAAAGACCTTTATTTGGCAATATTATATCAAATATAACCGAAAATACGTCAGGGAAAGCAAAAATACCTTGTGCGTTCTCCAATTTAGGCTTCCACATGACTCACGGAATCCTACATTGCCAAATACAAAGCATAAAAATACTGAAAGAAAGGTGCTTTGGAGTGAGATACAGAGACATGGATAAAGAAAAATGAAAAAAAAGGAGGCGAACCTTGGAAAGGAAGAAATGCTGAGGTGAGAGTAGTAGAAGCTGTAGCGGCCATCATCAGGAGCAAGAGCAACCAAACAATTGAGTCTGCTAAATTGGTTTCGCTGCTTTACTTATTACTTATGGGGAAAACAGTTGAGCCCGAGGATAAGTCTTTAATGTGTGAAAATAATTTATGCGCACTTTACTATTTTAAGTATTTTAATTACTCTAAAACGTCTCAAAATATTTTATTTTTTAAATTCTCTTTTAACTACATATCCTCAATAACTTCTATAATGTTGTTCTATATTTAAGAAATTGATGACTTACATATACGTATTTGTTAGATATCGTTTTTTTTGTTGCTTTTACGACTTTTCCTATATTCAGATAATATTATGTTACCTATTTAGGAAATATGAGGTACATTTTTTTATTCTGGTTTTCCACCCGGAGTTCGGTACAGATAGTGATGCCCCCGACTAATTCGGATTCACACCATATAAGCTAATTGGGAAAGTGTTTCCTATTGGATTTTCTTTTTTCATCGCAGGACTTCCGGTTAACGTCGAGGGAATTTACCCGCCAAACAATTTTTGGTCATAGTAATACATTTTATAAAACTCAAATAATTACGTGCGACCCTTTTTTACCTTTTATTTACCCTTAAAACGGATAACAATTAGATTTGTACGCAGTTTAAAGGATATGCGGTTTAATTTATCACAAATGATTAAAGAAGAGTAAATAATGGAATTGAAATGACATAAAATGATCAATCCAATGTGGCAAAATAATTAGGCCTTCCGTCAGGCTTAAATGCTGACAGTCAGTTTCAATCGTGTCCTCGAGATAGAGCCCGGATCCAGCTAAGTGATGAACAACTGAAGAACACTTAGAACAATTGTTGAGAGTTAGAATAAATTTTATTGCCTTGATATGCGTGCAAAATAGTGTCAAAAAATGCAGGGGCCCTCATCTTTATATAGTAGAGGAGTTTTAACCCAAATACAATAAATAAAGTAAAAATCTTTTCCTTCCTTCTTTTCCACGAAAATATGATGTGCGGCCAATACCGAGCATGATCCACGCCGCAATATCCGGCTGATGGTGGATATTTCAGCTCCCCGTTTGCCTTCTCTAACCGTCTTTCCTTTACTCTCGATTCTTCATCTCACTCGAGCTCGATTCTTTTCGGGTACGGCCATGCTCGAGACCTGTTGTATCATTTGTTCTTCCCTGGTTCCGATCTATGGGTACCTTTGGTCTCACTCAAGCCAGTAGCAAATAACGTCGATCCTTATTCCACAACGGGAAATCGAGAGTGACTCTAGCTATCCCTGATTTACCCATATACAATAATATTAATTTTTTCAAAGAACACAAAAATGAGTGGCGTTTAAAACATAACATGTCACAATGGTACAATGGAGATATATACGGATTGACTAGTAATGGAGCTTATTCTGTCTCTAGCAGTTACAATATAATGTTAGGGCGTAGGTCAAGATGTTGGGAAATGAGTTTGGTATGGAACAGGATGATGTTACCAAGGCATAGGTTTGTATTGTGGTTATCAACAAAAAATGCAAACAAAGGGAAGACGGTTACAATTGCACATCCCTATCACAGGAGATGCTGTGTTGCATGTGTAATCTAGGTGTATTGGAGACACACCATTACTTGTTTGGGGACTGTTGTTGGGTGAAAAATATGAGAGATGCACTGACTAGTTGGGCATACATCAAACTACTAGATATGGCAATACCAGAGATGATAAAGTGGATTAGAAGGAAGCATTGGAAGCAATTCAGAAAGGAAGTTGCAACAACAATCATAGGAGCAATTGTATACTATACTTGGCAAGCAAGGAATTGGAGAATTCTTAGACAAATTAACTTGAACTTGGAATTCTGTGTTGGGAAAATTAAGAAGGAGCTTGTGGATAGTGAGTATATATGTAGAGTCCAAAAGAGCTAAACAATGTCCATTGTTGATACAAAGATTATGTAGTTAGGTTATATTCTGTTGATTTTTTTGCTTTCTTCTAAAGTCGATGGAATTTTGTACTTAGAAGATTTTATTTCTTGAATTCATGTTGTACTGGAAGAGCTAGTACACTTAATGCTCTTAGGATGTAAAGTATTTGGATTGTTACGATAATATTTACATTTATTACCCCAAAAAAAAATTAAGTGGCGATCTTCATACGGTTTTGCTTCAAATATTAGGAAATTAGTTCTATCAAAACAGAAACGAGGGGTAATCTATTAAGTAATGACAAGGCAAATATCTATATTGCCCTAGATATATTTCCCTATGACAAGGCAAAAATACGGACCAATGATCATGACGAGACGAACAATGGATGCAGCACCCAAATGACTGTGTAATTTAGTTTCATATTAATTGTCTATATTTACATGGTTGGACTCATATGTATCATACCCTTGTTTTCAATGTATTCAGTAAAAATATTTTTATTGGAAATAGACAAAGTTCGAAAGCCATTTCGCTAGTGAATATATCGTGTTAATGTTACACGAAATTGCTGAATTATACTTGGCATTACTAGAATATTAGAGTTCTACAAATTACAAAGAAAATAATTAGTTGTACCAGCCTTCTTCTAAACCATGCTGGTTCTACAGCAAATATAAGTCAGAAGCGTGAGTTATGGATTCTTTAAAATTTAGTATTCCATTTTAATATGATCTGATAATATATAGTAATTCTAAAATCGAACATTTTAAAACGTTTTCTTACTTCACTATNATCAGGTGCTCGCCTATTCTTTTATGACTTTACTTTAATCCCTTTAGCTTTTTAGGTTTAGGAAACAATATCGTCTTCACTTTTTGATTGAAAAAACATAAATTCTCTAGATTTAACCCGGACAAAAATGAGTTAGCATTATTGTTATGCATTAATTTCATCCAAAATGACATCCAAAATGAGTTAGCAATATATAGTAATTTTAAAATCGAACATTTTAAAACGTTTTCTTACTTCACTATTCTACTCTCTTGATGCCAATAGTAGTAAGTTTTTATCTGCTCGAAATAATATGTTTGATTTTTCATAAAACCAAAGAAGAAGAAAAAGTTCTAATCTTCACATTTTCGATAAGAAGATAAATTTTATTGTTCAAAAAAAAAAACAGCAGGTGTTGTTTCAGATAAATAAACGACGCGAACAAGGAAAAAAGAAAGCCTTGTTTCGGAAAAGGGATCATACCGATTGACAGTAGCAGTTGTCGTCTTTAGACATGTTAAACCATTGTTGCTGTTGGCGAAGAGTTGCCACCTTTTCATTTCATTCTCTTTAAATATCAATTCCCCCATGGCTGTTTCTCCTCATCGCCATCCTTCTCCATCTTCAGGTTTAACTTCTAACCAATTTCTTTTCTTTCTTCGAATGCATGTGTTCGTCAATGCAAATTCTCACTTTATTTTCTTCTTTATTATGCAGAATTATCACAGCGCATCCGCCTGAGAAAACTGCAAGAATGCCTCCCAAGCACGGATGTTAGTTCACATTCTAAACTCGATCTTCTTCTTTAATTTGTCCGGAAAAACATATTGTCATTTTGATGTCCTTTTTGTTTTTTGGAATTTGGTGCAGCGGCTCCTTATTCGGATGCAAGGAAGAGGAAGATGAAAGAAGTGATGGTGGATCAACCTACTCCTGCAGCAGCGACTCCGCCAACAACAATACCGATGAATTTGTTCCCTGCTGCGCCTAACCAACAACTTCCTTCACAATTCACTTCCCAGCCTTCTGAACCTGTCAATTTGGACAGGTTTTTGACTAGGCCTTTTACTTCCTATACTGCTTTATTAACTGAAGCAGAAGAAGATTATGGCCCTGCTAGTCTCCGTCGCGTGCAAGACCAAATTGAACAGACCACCAAAGCCCACGTACGTCTATTCATTATTTGTGTTTTCCAAATGCATATGATTCCTCCATTCACGTACGTCGTCTAATTTTTAAACTTTAATGCAGGCTGACCAAGTGAGGAAGATGCTGTTTGATGTTTGGATGCGACACTACAAGAACATCATGAACAGTGCGTACGAGGAAGCAAGCACGAAACTGAAGGAGAAAGAAGGGGAATTAAGGCAAGCAAAGATGAGGATAGCCGAACTGGAAGCGGTCGTCGGTCAACTGAACTATCAGGGACAGTTTCTACAGAACAGACTTCGAACCTTAGAGAATCAGAATACTGCAATGAGAGCAGCGTTCCAAGAAGCAACTTATCGCGGTGCTGTCAATGTTGGTGCAGGCGGCAGCAGGCTCGGCGGCCCTGAGGCGCCGTTGCAAGAGGACGCTGAGTCCTCTTTCGTTGATCCACATAGAGCTGAACCAGGGAAGATTGGGCCGTGTAAGGCCTGTGACAAAGAAGAGGCTACGATGCTGATATGGCCGTGTCGCCATGTTTGTCTCTGCGCAAACTGTGCTGCCACTGCGAGTTCCTGCCCTGTTTGCAACGTTCCCAAGTTTAATAGCTTCGAAGTCATAATCCCTTAAGTTGGCCTCAATATGGTGTCGTCCTTGCCTTCTCCCATCGTGGAGAATTAGAATAAAAAGAGAAACAGAGTACTCTTATTTGCTTAATTAAGACTTATATATTTATTTGGGTATGTAATAATGTTTACTCCATTTGCTATACTGCTATGTTGTTGGAGGTTTAAAGTTTCATTTGGGTATGTAATAATATTTATTTGATACTGCGATATGTTGTTGGAGTTTAAAGATTCTATTTTGCTCAAGTATTGGATGAATGTAATAATATATTTATGGATTAATGATATATTGGTTCGGAGTTTGATTTTTTTTAATGGTGGACCATTACTTCTATTTTAGTTGCTTGATTTCATTTGATTTACTTTACAATTACAAAAAGATTCTGCTGCTCATCGTTATGCAAAGCTTAAAATACATCTGTTATTTGATTAAGTTAGACCGTACTGTATTTTTCAAAGATAGAAGAGAAATAAGTACTACTTTGTTTTGCCAGAAATATTAAACAATTACTTCAAAACTATATGTTACAGGAACAATTACTCTCTACTTGTTTAGAATGAATTATTGCTTCTAAATGTTAATACAAAATCATTGTGATAATCCTTGCCAGGTTTTATCACTATCACTGATGTGCAATGGAAAAATAAGCGAATATAATCATGGAAGCTGGATTTGGTGCAAAATGGATTATGCCCAAACTCTTTTTTTTGGGATTAGATCCGATGTCTTTATCTGATCTATTTTAGCAGCTACAATGAAATCGTTTATGCTCAAACCTCCTGCAATAAGAAAGAGTACACCACTATCATTATTAAAAATTCTGATACAAGTAAAACATATAGTAACATTCTTTAACTATGAAGGAGGAATCAATTTAAAGCTATTTCCAGGAGAAAATTATTATAAAACCACATTGTATTGGCATGTGATAAAGGTAGGAAGCAGAGTATGTCTGGTTATACACATTAATAGATTAAAGGATTTCCCAACATATTTGACATTTGGGAAAGTATCATTTCAAAATTCCACACTTGGGATATCCCGTGAAGGCGAATGATCCAACCTCAAAAGATCTGACTGATCACAGTCACACGACCACGAAGTTTTTCACCATTTCCCAGTGTTGGCAACAATGAAAATTCCTCCAGTAAACCACCTACGCCAAAGTTTCTCTTGAAAAGGCTTTTACTTAAAAGGAACACATGCTTATAGCTGTTTCATAAGGAAACTTATCATTTTCATGCCTAGATGGAGCAAGTAATCCTAATTTGGTAAGTTTTCTTACCCTTTTCTGTTGTAAGTTCATCACTTAAAACACCCTATTAGATGAATTTGTGAACAATGCCAGGGATGAATAAAGAAAGGCAGGGAGAAGAGGAGCGACTGAAAAAGTGTACTCACCGATGGAAGCAGTCCACAGCTCAGCACGAACTTGATTGGACTGCTCTAAGTGAAGAAGCGTGGGAACGTGCCCAGTGCCTTCCACCGCCTTGCCTATTCTATTGATAAGTTCAACCCCACATTCGAAGTCTCTTAATTTCCACGTACATTGCAGCTTGAGCACCCCATCTTCATGTGCCAATCTCCAGCCAACAACCTGAAGAACAAGATTGCGCGTTAAAACGTGAATACATTTTGTTTATCCTCAATACACAATGTATGTTATCCACTACAACCTAATAAAGATCTTACGTTTGACTTATTAAACCACAGTTCTCACCAACAGAACCAGGCTTACATGACTTGATTCATTCAAGTCAACATGCTGGTAATATATTCAACCAATCATCAACAGCCATTCGAGAAATGAATTCCCTAGGAGAAATGTACCCTGGTCCCATATAAATGAGTAAAATTTGAAAACCATCTCAAAAATCATTGTTAAATTCCAGCTCTCCTCCTATCTAGGTTCTGAAACAAGAAGAGATATCTAGGCTAACAGTCCGCTCTCTAAATTGATACTCACAGATTATTGAAGAGAGCATAACCTTTTGAAATCATCAGAAAAATATGCAAGATACATTCCAAGATGTTTTCCAGCAATATTTTTATTCTATATAGGCACACAACATTCATAACTTTCAACAATTCAAATTCATATAAGCAGTCAAATTTTAAAGATCGTTTACTATCAAATTAAATTTCCAACCACAACTTTGAAAATATTATTTCCACCATCACAAATGTAATAGACTAGTAATACATAAATCATTGTCTAATCAAACAAATAAAATGGGAGAAGTAGTAATATTTATTCTATCTGGCCAACATTTTCTTATCCAAGCGACAAATTAGCTTCAAATGAGTCAGAAATTCCATAGCAAGCAGAGAACATGGGGGGTATAATGGGTAATTCATATAGCTGACCTTGAATAGGAGCTGGCGAGCTTCATATTCCGAGAGGGGAGTTTGACCAGGTGAGATGACAGTGCAGTTTAGCTGAGCAAGGGACAGAGCAGAGGCAGTTGGGATGAGAATTTTGTGCTCGGTGTCAGTATTACCCAAAACTTTTTCACCGAATTGACTCTCTATTTCAGCTGGGAACGGATCTCTCGCCCCAAAATCGCCCAATGGGTCTCCCCCGTTGCAACGAATTCTGGTGCAAATTCGAGATTGGGTAGTGTGGAGACTGGGGGTAAAAAATTTAGCGTTTTGAACTTTCTGAGCAGAAACTGAAATTGGTGGACGGAAACAAAAATGAGTTGAAGTAGCCATGAGAAAGAAAAGTTAACTCTTAGTGTTGCAGAAAGTAGAGGATATGGTGGTGTTGGTATGTTTATCTTGAAGGAGCCGGTCGGTTTGAAAATTAGCATCCGGTTCAGGAGGTTTAAACGGTTTCTCAAATCCAAGAGCCACTCGTTTATCAGTGGGACCAATTGGATAGACCCACCCGTGGTTTTACTTTTGTGCCTTTGTCGATTTCTCGATTAGCTTGTGTGTCCATATGTTGCTTGCTGGGCGAATTGCAGGCCCTAAATTCGCCAACGTATTTTTTATTTTTGCTGTACTTGTACTACTATATTTAATTTTGTGGTGTTAACTATATAGGTCAAAATCTGACCAAAAGAAGTTGACATAAGAAGGTACGGCTAGAGGCCGAGCAAGCTAGAGTCGTGCTCATGAGGCAGTATGATGGTGAGTGGTTCGGCTATGGCCGATGTCAAACACCCAGAAGGATTACACGGCGGACCAGACACTTAGGTGTCTCAGAGGCTCAGTCTGAAGGGCGATCGAAGGACTATGGCATTCCCGTTAGGGACCGCTGGATAAATGGGAATATCTAGTATAAATACTACTAAGCAGAAAGAAGAAAGGCACTAGTTGAAGAACACGCACATCTTTACTCACAAAAAGAGGAGAAAGCTCAGAAATCCGTTGTTCACTGGTAATCATCACTATTGAGTAACTGAAGATCCATCTCGCCGATGGATTGGTGAACCTTTTCCTTCCTTTACTTTGCACTATGATGTAATATTGTCAAAAGTATTATCCCATTTTATATCATAAGCTTCAATCGAGTTCATAATCGATTCTCAAATCCATTCATACTAACCTTTTCTCGCTCATCATTTCTCGATCTTGAGTTGATTATCTTTAGCTAGGATTTATCCTTCTTCTAACCATCTGATTTAGTTTTGCAAAAAGACTTAAAGAAACCTTTTGGTCAAACAATTTGGCGCCATATGTAGGGATTTCCTAGCCAAAGTCTTAGTTTCCTCTAGATCTGAATGCGGCCCTAGTTCATCTCTTATTCAATGAAGTTTCGTCCTTTTCACGCAGACTTAAGAAACTTGTCGGTGAGCCCTTGAAATAGCCAAATCTACCATGAATAGATCCTTACACGAAACCGGAGTTATGTTTGGTTTAGACACAACGTTGTGCAACGGTAGCAACTTAGGTGTGTTTTGAGCATAAGTCGTCAGAATAAGACTACGACCATTACGTGCGGAGCGCGTCCGTAGTCCCACTGCCATATTAACGCCAAATATCATCTATACCTTACACATACTACCTTCTTCCTTACAAGGTGGAATTATGCCCGCTATGTAATCCTCCGGAATGATAAATATGCCACATCTGTATGTTTGTGGTACGCCTTGTGTGTTTCTGTCATCGTTGTGCGCCCGGGATTGGTCCGGACAGGGACTTGAACTCAAGGTCTTAACGGGCGAAGTAAGTCGCCCATCCACGAGATTGCCAGGCCCAACCAACGACGCACAAAGCTGGTATTGAATCTAAAACCAGCATCAGAGTATGGAACAAAACGAGCCACTCTGCGGCGCGATTTCCAATTCGTTGCCAATCAAGCCGACAGGACTTTCCAGGCCCAAGGAGCGGAGATAGAAAATACCAATCCAAAGACCCACAAGGCGACACCCGAGTCTGACGGACGTCAGCTCGCCCAAATCTCTCAAGTACAGAGCGTTGAGATAAGCAAGTTCACCAAGCTGATAGCAACCACGAGGCAGAGCCAGAGAAAGAAGCATGGCCACTCCCCTCTATCCTCCAACCAACCCGTCTAGGTAACAAGTGATTCCGTTTGTTTCTAACCTGTTATTCCTTTAAAAAAAAATAAAGAAGTGGAATAGAGACAGGGGGCCCTCCCAAATACGCGAACGAGGAACTGCCAACATACAAATTTCAGGTTTCTTCTCCACGGAGATGCTCCGACCCCCTCAGAAAATGGCACATCAGGAAAACACCCCATACCATACCATACTGAAGACAAGGGACAAATGATTTAGAATGAGTTGACACCATAACGAAAAAGTCCTCGTAGACTGGGATTGGGCGGCCAACCCAGAAAATGTGCAAACCTCTCCAACACATGCGGAACATAAGTGCGCAAAACTTGCCTGCGTACTCGCCAAGGCAGTGCTACGCCGACTCAACCAACTAAATTCAACGAGTTACTTCTAGACCCTGCTCGAATTAATCGAGGCTCAGGATGTTTCGAAGCATGAGTAATGAGTTTATCACCCATCCCGTTGGTACCTCTCCAAACCGAGCAATGAAGGGACTAGATAGGCTGGAACTCCTCCCAACGCATGCATAAACCATGCAGCAACATGTAATATTCTCCAGCAAACAAGCAAGCAAGGCATCACACGATATTCTTACATGACCCCACCGAGTTTACACATCACGCCAACACAGGAAATGTATTCGACCTCACTCGAAATCATTACGGGTTATATTCGACCTCGTTCTAATTCACACCCGTGCGTCCTCGTTCCATCGCCAATTGAAAGTAAAATTCGACCTCACTCGAAATCATTACGGGTTATATTCGACCTCATTCGAATTCACACTCGTGCGGCCCCGGTCCATCGCCAATTGAAAGTAAAATTCAACCTCGCTCGAAATCATTACGGGTTATATTCAACCTCGTTCGAATTCACACCCATGCGGCCCCGGGCCATCGCCAATTAAAAGTAAAATTCGATCTCGCTCGAAATCATTACGGGTTATATTCGACCTTGTTCGAATTCACACTCGTGCGGCCCCAGGCCATCGCCAATTGAAAGTAAAATTCGACCTCGCTCGAGTTAATCGCAAGTCAAAATTTGACATCGCTCGAATTACAAGTCAAAATTCGACCTCGCTCGAATTACAAGTCAAAATTCGACCTCGTTCGAATTACAAGTCAAAATTCAACCTCTCTCGAATTACAAGTCAAAATTCAACCTCGCTCGAATTATAAATAAGAATTCAACCTCGCTCGAATTACAAATCAGAATTCGACCACGCTCGAATTACAAATCATAATTCGATCTCGTTCAAACTAATTACAACTTATATACAACCTTGTTCAAATTTGCAGCAAACTAAATTCAACACGGCTCGAGTTTACAACTAAAAGGCGGTGACTTGTTACGAAAGAAGCTAGAAGATAAAAAAACGGGGAGGGGGGGAGACAAATGCGTACGACAAAGTACAAATCAATTACTCCACCCAAGGGGGAAATAACATCTTACAACAGGCCAAAAGCA
>ML256196.1:57586-86935 GCA_005239495.1 Nicotiana undulata | reverse complement strand
CCCCCCCCCCAAAAGAACAACAAACAACAACAACAAAGGAACGAACAAGAAAAAACTAAGTACAAAAGCACAAAGTCTTCACTCAGCATACCCCCGCCCACGCCATCATCCCTCTCCCCGATCGGCCCGGCGGATTCACCTCCACCATCTCCTTCTCCATCAACACTTTCATCATCAAAGGTAAGCCCGTCTTTGTCTTCATCATCTTTGCCGGCCTCCGGTGTTGCAGGATCATATCCGCAGGCAATACGGTCCTCACGTGCTTTTACACGAGCATCTTCAAAAACCGCTTCAGAAATACTTCCCGTCATCAACAAGCCCTTATAAATATCCCGTTGAACCTCGGCATCGATCCACATATCGTACAATTAGCGAGGAACGAAAACAGAGGCAGGTTCTTAAGGAGGAGCCTAAGCCAACAATCGTGCCTTTTCAGCCTCGAGAGGCGCAATTTGATCACCCAGGTTCGAAACATCTCTCTCAAGCCCACCGATTTGTTCCTCGAGCCGCATTTCCCTCAGTGTAACCGTTTCCATCTCAGTTGCTCTCTCGAACCTGATAACGCGGATAATGTCTTCCAGTGCCCCTGCCCTCGCCAAAGCCCCCACCCCGGCTCCCTCGGCCCTCTCCAACTCAGTCACCTTCCTTTATAACTCAGTCACCTTCTCCGACCACTTTGCACTTAGATCAGCGACTCTAGAGGCACTTTGCTCAAGCTCAGCTCGCAAGGCCACCACCTTCGCCTGAATATCAACACATTCGGCCGCAACCCCATTGCCCACCTCGAACTCATCTTCTTTGACCCTAAGCAGCCCCTCGAGCTCGATGCATCTACGGATTGACCACACTAGGTCCTCATCCTTCCTCTCCAACTCTTCCCTAAGGGATTGGTAACTGTCGCCCCCCCTAAGCCGTGCATGCATCTCCCGGCACTTGTCGCAGTACCGGAGGTACTTCGTAGCCATTTTTTGAAATATAGCAGCCCGCGTATCCGCCCGACGAGCACTCTCGGTCTCCAAAATAAAAGTCTAAAGAGGATAAAGAGGAGGAAAAAGAAAGAGTGAGAAAAAGCGAAAGGCGCAAAACAAAGAAAACAATAAAGAACTCACCCTCAAATCCATCCGAGCTATACCGCGTGACAGACCATCATCGCTGATCCCCCGAAGAGAGCTGCTTTTGGCAGCGAAACATAGAAGGTCGAATTGGGGCACCAAGTCCACCGTATCCTCCAATAAGTCATAATCCGATGGAATCTCGAGCACACGGGAGGGACCTTCCATTATCACCTCGGCCCGGGTAAACCCTTCCTCGAACATTCTCATGTCCTCGGGGTCAATATCTTAATCGGATTCATAATCGTCTATAACTACGCCCTTCTACCTATCATTGCCCGAAGAGTGCCTGCTGAGATGTCGATGGACCGCTCGGAACTATCGCAACGACCTCCAAACTATGCCCTCTTACCACACAAGTCTCCTCCATGCCCGAGACAGGCACTGTTTCCATGCCTAGGGAAGATGCGAACCCTGCGCCCAAACTAACATCACCATTAGGTGCAGACACCGCCAACACGAGGTCGCCCCTCGAAGCCCCCTCAATCGAGGGAACCCCCTCAGACATTATCCTCCTCCTTCTTTGATGGGGCCTCTTCTCCATCGTCCTGAGATGGTTCATCCACCAAACGAACTGTGGGAACCAGAGTATCCGCCAGAGGAGAAACCTCCAAACGGCCAAGCCCGGGCACAGACGCAATCTACGAAATAGCAAGAGCCTGAACGCCCTCATTTGCAGTCACCACTGGTACAGGTCTGACTGAAGAATCAGACTAACGGAAAGCAAGAATGGGATCCCTCGCTCTCCTCGCTCCCCTCCGACCTGCCAATAAGAGAAATTTGACTAAAAGATGATATAGGAAAGAGGAAAATACAGAGCAAAAACCAAAGTGATTGAGGGCGAGACGAGATGACTCACAATCGGAATGCTTGCGACCAAACCTCTCATGGAACGGTGACCATTCATGAATCCCCACCGTATGGGGCAAACCCTGACTCACCCACTCGCGTATATCGGCAACTAACGGAGAATGTTCCCTCTCGACTGCAAAAACAAAAAAAGTGAATAGGTCATCGGAGGGGAGCAACAGACAAACCTTTTCAAAGAAGAAAGAGAGAAAAAGAAAGAGATACTTACGGGCGAAATTCCACATCTGAGGAAACCCATCAGGGTTCGACACCACGTGCTCCGTCCTCACGTAGAAGAAATTCTCCCAAAAGTGGCGATTGGTCATGTCGTCCATCTTCTCCACCAAGCCCTTAGTTCCTCAGTGACAAAGTTGTATCATCGTGCCCCTATGAAAATTTGGAACGAAGAGGTGAAGCAGATGCTGGAGAGAAATCCCTCGACCAGCCAGCTTCGCGTACCCGATGAGCATGAGGAAGAGCTTGTATATTTACGGAGAGAGCTGAGTTGGACACACCTCATAGTAGCAGCAAAAGTCCACCGCCAAGGAAGGAAGGGGAAGTGTGTATCCGATTATGAACGGGTACACATAAAATGCACAATATCTCGGGCGGTGTATGTGCACGATGTCACGACCCGCTGGAACAAGTTTGATATGATCAGGGATCCTCCATTTGGCCTTAAGCGCAGTAAGCGTCGTGGAATCCATCTTAGAAATGATGGGTTCGAATTCGTCCTCAAGAGGGTTCTTAAAATCGGTCCTGCCCTTCCCCTGGCGAGGAACTACCTTATCCATAGTTGGAAATTTATCATCTTCCGCCATAACCACCCCCTCTTCATGTGAAGGTATATCAGTTTCCGGAGGGCACCAACAGCTCTGTCTAGGTTAGAGGATGCACCGGATATATCTTCTTTGGTTGCATGGATCAGAAATGATAAAGAAAAGAAGGTAGCAGCCACAAGAAATTTTAACAGAAAGGGAAATGTGAGAACTTGGAGAAGAAGAAGAAAAGCTTTGGGACTTTCTTTTGAACGATTGGGAAGCACAACACCCAAACGAAATTTTTTCCCCTATTTATAAAGATGCAGGTGTGAGCACCCAATTTTTGCCCTGCATGGAAATTACTCCTAAAAATAATCCAAAAATATTCTTTTATGAATTTTAGGAGTTTTTATTCATTTAGTTGCATTTCATGCATGTTTAATACTTTAAAATTATAGGAAAATCATAAAAATTGTCACATTTTTTATTTCATGTCATCTTAGGTTTAATTTGCATCTTTAGGAACTAATCACTCTTTAATTAATAAATTAATATATAAAAAGTCACAAAAATAGTCATTAGCCTAATTAATTAGTTAAAATGCCAACTAGTTTTTTTGCAAAATAAATTCAATTAGTAGTAGGGTGGCCATTTTTTGAAAGAACAATTTGACCTTCTATTTCAAATTGACCCAATTTTAGGACCCAAAATCTCAGGCCCAACCAAATACCTCATCTTTAAAAACCTTACTTTCCTAAAATCTAGACCTAGTTAGACACAAAAAAGGATAGACCTAAAAAATGAGATCAGATCCCCCCTTTAGAAAGGGTGCAACAGAGAAATTGGACCTTCCCCTTCAGATTGACCGTTTTCCCTCCCCCTTTCTCCTTCCCCAGTCTCTCATCTTCAACAAAAAACACAGCTGCAGAATAAAAATGAAAACAGAAGCAGAGAGTGACGGAGAGGAACACAAAGAGAAAATCAAGCTGAAAATAACACCAAACACAGCGAAACCAGCTCTTCTTCCTCTGTAAATAGCCGTGAAAGGCTGTTCAAAAATGCAGCAAAGCAGGCACCAAAAATAAGCAAACCAAAAGTCCCGATATAGTTGAAAATAACTCCAAATATTAACTCGAAGAAGTCGAGGTTGGTTCTGCTTGGTGAGGTTCCCGTTCAAGGTCATCGAGTTCCAGTCGAGGCGTCGGTTTTTCAACTTTGCTATTATGTCGATTCCATCTTACTGAAAACAACTTTGTTGTAAGACTCGAAAAATGGAAAAGCTCAAACAAAGGTCCTTTCTTTGCCTCATCTTGATATTTTGCAAATGGATTGATCAGTTGTTGCTCTTCTGTGTTAGTTTGTATCTCATTAGTAGTCTTAGTGGTTAGTCTTTTATTTTATGCCATGATTTGATTTGTGACATTTACGCTCAAGTTCATTATTTACAATCCAATATTGTCGTATGTTGATTTGCCATCTCTCTTTGTTAGCATTCATACATTAGAGCTATGTTTGATTAAAGAAGCTATTGTTTGAATTTATTGGAAGTCAAGGACGATAAATCATGATGGATTTTACAAATTTTTGGGTTTATGGCAATTAATGGGCCAGAGTCTATTCTTATCCATTAATGGTAAGTTGTACAATAGATTGCTTAAATAGCTCCATTCATTTCCATTACTCTTGGCCTTACAAAAATCTCAAATATAGGAAATCAACTTATGAGCATTGTAGTTCGCTTTAGGAGCAGTTAATAAATTATAAATTATCGTGACTATGAGTACGATTCCCGTGGCATAGTCATAGATACGTAACTCCAAAATTTGAGTGCACGCTGGCGTGACTCGACCCCTAACTTCAAATAAATAAAATAAACATGTTGTAAATCGCGGGTGCTTTTCATGTAGGGCGGTTTGCAATGTGTACCAAAGCGACAAGTGTACGACAATCGTGATTTGTTCCATAAATAATTCCATAAATATTAAAAGCGGTTCAAAAGGTTTAAAATGCACAATAGGTGTAAAACACGTAATTAATCGGATAATTAGGCCAATTATTAATAGTTGAGCGACCGTGCTAAAACTACGGAACTCGGGAGTGCCTAACACCTTCTCCCAGGTTAACATAATTCCTTACCCAGTCTTCTTATTTTCGCAGACTTTAAATAGAGTCATCTCTTCCTCGATTTGGGATTTTAATAAACCGGTGACTTGGGACACCATAAATTATTCCAAGTGGCGACTCTGATTAAATAAATAATCCCATTTCGATAATGGTGGATTAGTGAGTTTTTCCAATTAACCTTTTCCTTCCTTTAGTTTGCACTATGATGTAATGTTGTCACAAGTATTATCCCATTTCGAAAGGGTTGTATCACATCGAGATGTCGATTCTTTTTCCGCCCCCAATAAGATGGGGAATTTGTAACCCCCTATTTAGACTTTTGGGCCCTTCATCTTTCTGAATCGAGACCCGGCCTGGCTTGCGCCGTTCCATTTATATCATAGGCTTCAATCGAGTTCATAATCGATTCTCAAATCCATTCATATTAACCTTTGCTCGTTCATCATTTCTCGATCTAGAGTTGATTATTTTTAGCTAGGATTTATCCTTTTTCTAACCATTTGATTTAGTTTGGCAAAAAGACTTAAACAAACCTTTTGGTCAAACAGTAACTCGGTGAAGTATTTTGACAGATTTAAGCAAAAAAATTTGATCTCAATGTGAGATAAATTTTTATTTTAGTTGATTTAAGCAGTAATGTTTTCTCGCTTTAGAGAAGAATGTTGATTTTACAATATGTATCACAATTACAAGTTCACTCATGATACTAGAGTGAGTTCCGTAGTCAACTTCGTCGACCTATGTTTCATTTTTGCCAAATTTAAGAAATTAGAAGTACTTCCCATTCACTTTTAGTTGTCAAGTATTCTAAAGATAAATTTTCATTTTTACTTGTCACTTTTTGCATATTAGGAGAAAATAATTTATTTTTCTTGTTTTGCCCTTATCATTAATTACTCATTCTAAATCCATTAAGACTACACAATAATTAATATGGGTATCATGATAAATTATAAACTTTATTTATTGTTTGTTAAGTGGTGTTGAAAGTCCAAAGTGGACAAGAGTGAGCGGAGGTAGTACATGATTATAAGAACTTAGATAATGCCTAAAAGTAATAGAGGAAAAAGAATAGAATATGTTGCATTATTTAAATAAAGAAAATTGTTGATGGACGAGACACTCATTAAGAGAAGATGGAAGACATACTTTCATAAATTGTTGAATGAGGAGGGGGATAGACGCATTGTGCTGGGTGAGTTGGAGCACTCCGAGAGTCGGCGGGATTTTGGGTACTGTAGGCGGATTACGGTAGAGGAGGTGGAAGGATCTATGCGTAAGATGTGCAAGGGCAGAGCAACGGGGCCAGACAAAATCCCGGTGGAATTCTGGAAGAGCACGGGGCGGGCAGGTTTGGAGTGGCTCACTAGGCTGTTATATGTTGTTTTCAAGGCAAAGAAGATGCCCGAAGAATGGAGGTGGAGTACGATGGTTTCACTTTACAAGAACAAGGGTGATATCCAAAATTGCAACAGTTATAGGGGTATCAAGTTATTGAGTCACACTATGAAGGTTTGGGAGAGAGTGGTGGAGGCCAGGGTGAGGAGGTGTGTGTCTATTTTCGAGAATCAGTTTGGATTCATGCCGGGGCATTCGACTACGACAGCGATTCATCTGGTAAGGAGATTAGTGGAGCAGCACAGGGAAAGGAAGAAAGATTTGCATATGGTGTTTATTGACCTTGAGAAGGCATACGATAAAGTTCCGAGGGAGGTCCTGTGGAGGTGTTTGGAGGTTAGTGTAGTTCCGGTAGCGTACATTAGGGTGATTAAGGATATGTATGATAATGCTAAGACTCGGGTGACGACCGTGGGTGGTGACTCGGACCATTTCCCTGTGGTGATGGGGTTGCACCAGGGATCAGCTCTTAGCCCATTTTTGTTTGCCTTGGCGATGGAGGTACTGTCGCGTCACATCCAAGGGAGGTGCCTTGGTGCATGCTATTTGCCGATGATATATTGTTGATTGACGAGACACGTAGCGTAGTTAACGCGAGGTTAGAGGTTTGGAGATAAACCTTGGAGTCTAAAGGTTTCAAATTGAGTAGAACCAAGACAGAATACTTGAAGTGCAAATTCAGTGAGACCTATGATACAGACGTAGAGGTTAAGCTCGATGCTCAAGTTATCCCCAAGAGAGCTAGTTTTAGGTATCTCGGGTCTATTATCCAAGGTAATGGGGAGATTAACGAGGATGTCACACATCACATCGGAGCGGGGCGGATGAAGTGAAGGCTCGCTTCTAGTGTTCTATGTGATAGGAATGTGCCGTTAAGACTTAAGGGTAAGTTTTATCGAGTGGTGGTTCGACCCGCTATGCTGTATGGGGCTGAGTGTTGGCCGGTTAAGAACTCCCATGTGCAGAATGAGAGTAGCAGAAATGAGGATGTTGAGATGGATGTGTGGGTGTACCAGGCGAGATAGAATTAATAATAAAATTATCCGGGACAAAGTGGGAGTAGCCTCCGTGGAGGACAAGATGCGGGAGTCGCGGCTGAGATGGTTCGGACATGTTAGGAGAAGAAAGCATTGATGCCCCTGTCAGGAGGTGTGAGAGGTTGGCCATGGAGAGTTTGAGAAGGGGTCGAGGTCGGCCTAAGAAGTACTGGGGAGAAGTGATTAGGCAGGACATGGCGCTGCTTCAGCTCACTGAGGACATGACACTTGATAGGAGAGTGTGGAGGTCGAGAATTAAGGTAGAAGGTTAGTAAGTAGTTTGTTGTGTTCACCGTTAGGCGTAGTAACATGCATTTCCTTTCATATTCTTAGATTTTTATTACGGTATGTGATTTTGTTCGCCACATGTATTGTATTCCCTGTTACTATTATTGGATACTATTTATCCTTTATCTGTGCCTTTCTATTTTTTATTTTATTTTATTTTTCTATCTTTTTCATCTTTCTTCCTTCCTTGCTTCCCTCTTCTTCTTCTTGCCCTTCCTGAGCCGAGGGTCTATTGGAAACATCATCTCTACCTGCATTAGGTAAGGGTAAGGTCTGCGTACTGACTACCCTCCCCAGACTCCACATGTTGAGATCAAACTGGGTTTGTTGTTGTTGTTGTTTGTTGTTGTATTTAAATAAAGAAAACCAAAACGAAAAAAATCAGAAGAAAGAGGTTGATTTAAAAGTGACTACCGAAGGCTGAGGAGTTGCTTTCTTACTCCTCTCCAGTTAAGCGGTTTCTTGAGTGGATACACCATTCAAGTTTTAGGCGACACAACCAATTTACAGTTCTCTATACAATCTAACCTCCATAGCAAGCACGATTTTCACACTTCTGTTCCTTTTCCAGACAGACATAAATCCCGTGGAAATTCAAGCCCCGATTGATTCCATTTCTGGTCCGTCTTCTTACATGACTCCTAATTCCATTTTAACCCCTGATGATAAGGATCAAGAACACAATTAGGGGTCGTTTGGTAGGATGCATTAGCTTTGTGTATTCGTAATACTTTGTTTGGTACACTTTTTGAACCTATGCAATGGGCTTTACTGCATGCAGTAACTTAGTTAAAGACAAAAATATCCTTCAAAATTTATACTTGATTAAAATATTCTATTATATAATGCAAGTTTGAAATAATCCAAGAAAGTGAGAAATAAAATTTATCCCTAGTAAATAAATAAATATTTAATTTTTTTTAATAAATAAATATTAAGTTCTATACTATAATATACATAGACAAATCAAATATTTTTTTTAAATATTTAGGTATTTTTGTAAACAAACAATTTTTTTAGAAATTATGCCTTAGACCATTCAAAAGTAATATGGTGATAATAATGGTGAAAGAGATCATTCTAACGAGGTTGAAAAGTGGAGTTTTGTCTCCTGTGAACTGTTCTCCTCGCAGTCATTTGAGTGTTCCGAGGAACAGAAAAAGGAGGGAAAGGGGATTTGTTGGAAAGAGTTGTTGAACGATGTACTTTTGTAAAGTCAAAGAGTTAGGTCAAGCACTCTTCATTTGGAGAAACACGCAATAGATTGAGTAAGATATGGTATAAGCTCTCCCATGATGAAAAGAAGGTAGTTGATATTGCGAATCCTTAAACTTTGTATGATACACTGAATTGAATGCTTACTTGTCTCCTTTTAAACTATAATTCTACTGTTGACGTCCACGTAATTCATTTACTTTTTAAACTTAAATTATCTGAAATTAAACTTACGCTTTTATTCGATGATCTATTCATTTCCCCAGGGGAAAGCCTAGAGAAGAAGAATGTGAAATTGGGAAAGCACAGAGATAAGGATTTATACTCCAGCAATATAGATGAACCGCCTACTACAACAATCACAAATTTACATGAATAACTACTATGAAATTGAAGAACTTTAGAATCTTTTAATATCCAAGACAAATACAACAACAACAACATACCTAGTAAAATCCCACTAGTGGGGTCTGGGGAGAGTGGAGTGTACGCAGACCTTACCCCTACCCCGGAAAGGGTAGAGAGGCTGTTTCCATGAGACTTTCGGCTCAACAGGAGAGACAATAGTACCAAAAAAGAACAAGAGAAAAGGCATGTAACGACAAAAGATGTCAGAAATAAAATAACAACAACGAATAAGTGAAAGGACAATAACACAAAACTATGCAAAACTCTATCAGACAACCCTGTACAAAGGGGAAGAACTCTCAACTACCCCCTAGCCTACCACCCTAATGCTCGACCTCCACATGTTCCTATCAAGAGTCATGTCCTCAGAAATCTGAAGCCGCGTCATGTCCTTCCTGATCACCTCTCCCCAATATTTTTTAGGCCGCCCTCTGCCTCTTCTCGTACCTTCCAAGGTCAACCGCTCACACCTCATAACCGGTGCATCTAGGCTTCTCCTCCGCACGTGTCCGAACCATCTAAGTCGCGCTTCCCGCATCTTGTCGTCCACGGGAGCCACGCCCACCCTCTCCCGAATATCTTCATTCCGAATTTTATCCAGCCTATTGTGACTACACATCCATCTCAACATCCTCATTTCTGCTACTTTCATCTTCTGGATATGTGAATTCTTGACTGGACAACACTCAGCTCCATACAACATGGCCGGTCTAACCACCGCTCTATAGAACTTACCTTTGAGTTTCGGTGGAACCTTCTTATCACACATGACTCCAGACGCTAACCTCCATTTCATCCAACCCACCCCAATACGGTGCATAATATCCCGGCTGATCTCCCCATCTCCCTGGATAATTGACCCTAAGTAATTAAAACTTTCTCTCTTGAGGATGACCTGTGAGTCAAGCCTGACTTCCACATTCGCTCCCCCCGTCACGTCGTTAAACTTACATTCCACATATCCGTCTTAGTCCTACTCAACTTGAAACCTTTAGGCTCTAGGGCTTGCCTCCATACCTCTAGTTTCCCATTAACGCCGCCTCGCGTCTCATAAATCAGAACTATACATCAGTGAACAACATACACCATGTCACCTCTCCTTGGATATGGTGTGTCAGTGCGTCCATTTCCAGAGTAAATAAGAACGGGCTGAGTGCAGATCCTTGGTGTAACCCCATAACCACCGGAAAAGGCTATGAGTCACCTCCCACAGTCCTAACCCGAGTCATAGCTCCATCATACATATCCTTTATCGCCATAATGTAAGCCACCGACACACTTTTCACCTCCAGACACCTCCAAAGGACGTCTCTAGGGACCTTGTCATATGCCTTCTCTAAGTCAATAAACACCATATGCAAATCCCTCTTCATATCCTTGTATAGTTCCACCAACCTCCTGATAAGGTGGATAGTTTCCGTAGTAGAACGACCCGACATGAACCCGAACTAGTTTTCTGATATAGAAACCACCCTCCTTATCCTCCCTTCCACCACCCTCTACCAAACTTTCATGGTGTGACTTAGTAACTTGATACCCCTATAGTTGTTACAATTCTGGATATGCCCTTTGGTCTTGTACACCGGAACCATTATACTCCACCGCCACTCATCAAGCATCCTCTTTGTCCTGAAGATCACATTAAACAACCCAGTCAGCCACTCCAAGCCTGCTCTACCCGCATATCTCCAAAACTCTACTGGAATCTCGTTTGGTCCGGTCGCTTTGCCCCGACCCATCTTACCCATCACACCCACGACCTCCTCAACCTTAATGCGCCTACAATACCTAAAGTCTCGGTGACTCTCGGAGTGCGCCAATTGCCCTAACACGAAGTTTCCATCCCCCTCTTCATTCAGAAGGTTATGAAAGTACGACTGCCATATTTGCCTAATCTGGGCCTCTTCCATCAATACTCGACCATAGGGGTGTTCATAAAAATCCGAGAACCAAACCAAAAACCAAACCAAACCGACCAAAAAAACCGATACTTCTTGGTTTGGTTTGGTTTTGGTTTTGAATTTTAAAAAACCAATGAAATTTGGTTTGGTTTTGGTTTTAATAAAAAAATAACTGAACCAAACCGACTATAGGTAGCTATTTTAAATTTATTATTACACCTATATATGTATGTATATTTTTATACAAAGTTTCAAAACTTTTATGGTGAATGTTAATCGTTTGCACTTTTAGTACAGTTCTTTACCTTTATATTCTAGTTTGATTGGTAGTTTTCTTTTGTTAAGTGAAAGAATCCATTTCATGTATAAAAAAAATATTTTTAATTGTGTCCTTAAATTATTCATCACTATTTGATTCAATTATCATCAATATATTTTAGTAAATAATAGATTTCTCAAAGGGAAATTGATTTGATAGTGTCACGTTGAAAATGTGGTCGCCGGAATATGTGTTTGGTAGTGTATGTCTTATATTTAAGAAAAACCCGACAAATAACCGAAAAACCGACATAACCAAATCGAGAAAAAACCGACTTAATTGGTTTGGTTTGGTTCTAATATTTGAAAAACCGACTTACTTGGTTTGGTTTCTTTTTAGGGAAAAACCGATCCAAACCGAACCATGAACACCGACCGTCCTCGTCTTTGATGCACCTCACTTGATCCAGGTCGCGGGCCTTTTTCTTTCTCACTTTGGCCAACCGAAATAACTTCTTGTCCCCACCTTTGCCCCTAAGTTCCTCATAAAGCCGACAAAAAGCAGAAGTCTTAGCCTTCGTGACCGCTAATTTCGCCTCCTTCCTTGCCTCCTTATATCTTTCTCTGTTCGCCCTCCTCTAATCCTCGTTGGTGCTCTCTACTAACTTAATGTAAGCCGCTTTCTTGGCTTCCACTTTGCCTTGGACCACGTCATTTCACCACCAGTTGCCTCGGTGCCCGCCAGAGTTACCTTTCGAAACTCCCAACACCTCTCTTGTTGCCTCCCTTATATAGTTTGCCGTTGACATCCACATAGCGCTAGCATCCCCACCACTCTTCCAGGCACCCATATTCGTCAGCCGCCCCTCCAACTCCTGTGCATTATCCTTAGACAAAGCTGCCCACCTGATCCTCGACTGACCCCGTACAAACCTCTTCTTTCTCTTTATCAAGATACCGACGTCCATCACCAGGAGCCTATGTTGAGTTGCGAGGTTCTCACTCGGGATCAATTTGCAATCCTCGCACAATCCCCTATCACATCTCATGAGGAAGAGATAGTCAATTTGAGTCTTAGCCACCGTACTCCGGAAAGTAACCAAATATTCCTCCCTCTTCGAAAACATAGAGTTCACATATCCAACAGTGAGGTACCACACCCGTTCCTAACACCAAAGCCGAAGCCACCATGCACCTCACCATAGACACCAACAAGCGACCCAATATGACCATTGAAATCCCCTCCTATGAATAGCTTCTCCGTAGGCGGAATACCCCGCACCATCTCATCCAGCGCCTCCAAGAAGATCCTTTTAACCTCCTCGTCCAAGCCCGTTTGCGGCGCGTAAGTGCTAATGACATTCAGAGTGCTCCTTCCAACTACTACCTTAATCGCCATCAATCTGTCATTCACCCGTCTAACCTCTACCACCGACTATCTAAGCTCCCTATCCACCAAAATGCCCACTCCGTTCTTGCCCTTCATGACTCCGGAGCGGAGAACCACAATTTATACCGGTCGACATTCCTCACCTTCGATCCTACCAACCTGGTCTCTTGCACACGCGCTATATTGACCCTCATTTTTTGGAGAATCTTCGTCAGCTCTATAGATTTACTCGTCAACGTCCCTATATTCCACGATCCAATTCTCAACCTACAAGCTACCTTATTCCCTTTACCCCCTTTGGGCCCCATCCTACCCCTGGCCCTTGACCTACCCCCATCCCCACCACCCGACCTTCCCGAGGACATGACTCTACTCTGCCATTACAAACCACAGTCTCTATACCTACGAAGGTCTAAAAATGAAAAGGAGAAAAAATATCACACAGAACAACAAAGGGAGCAAATAGTTACTACAAGCTAACTAGACTAGTACAAAATACTATGGCAACAAAGTAATTAACACAGGGGACAGAGAAACAAGAGGCGGGAGGTACCAATTCGCGTGAATAAAACCTGAAACTCTCGACTTTGTATACTCCCGATGCTGCGAAACCCGACGTATAGCTGCTACTCTACTGCTTGTGCACGTGCACCTCCCAAAAGTGATACCTGCAAAACACGCAGCACCCACGAAACCAAGAGAATAGGGGGAGAAAAAAAAACCAGAAATGAAAACCAAAGAGAATGGATGCTATATTGCCTAATGCAGCTGGGAATGGAGCTTACTCTAGTGTTCCTAATGCTATTTCAATTGCTCCTAATAAGCAGTTTGAAAATCAGAAAGATAGAAGAAAGAATGGGAGGTCAGGTGAAGTTCAACAACAACAAGAGTCTACTGCACAGTGGGTGCAGAGGGAATTCAATGATAGAAGGGTGGCAATCAACACATCATGTCAATAAACACCCTCTCAGGATACTAGAGTTGATGCAAAAATGGGAAATAAAGAGGATAATGAACAGGTTGATGATCCAGATTTTGAAAAATTCCAAAGCAATGAGAGGGTTAAGTGGAAGGGAGGTAGACTATGGGTTGATCAGACTGAAGTTGACTCAGAGGAAGGAGATATTCCTGATGTGATGCCAAGTGAAGATGAAACTGGAGGGGATGCAACAAATGAGGAGGATCAAAGTTTAAATGATGCCAACAAATCTAAACAACCTAGTGAAGTACCCAGGATAACAGGACCTGATCTTTCACAAGGTCAGCAACCAACTCCTGGTGATCCTGGAGATCCTGGTGGGACAATAACTGCAGTTGGTCAGAAGGGTCACAATTTAACAGGGCAGGAGGCAGCACATGTAGACAATGAAGTAGTTGAATTACCTACCACACCTAAAGCTGCAGCTATAACTACTGGACCATTGAATCAGTTGCAGACTGTTGTTATAATTGGAAACAAGTCAGTGATAAATAAAGACTAAAACGCAGATCATACTGAGCTGATGAGGGGGGTAAAAGACAAAAAGAACAGGGTTGTAAAGACATGGATGAGGAGTCATCAGCACAAAATTTCCTTAATGTGGCTAGAGAAAGAGACCTATCACCTAGGCACCTGGAGAAAGGGAAAGCAGTAGTTAAAGTAAAAAGAAAGCAGAGTAAGGATCCAACAATAACATCAACAGGAGGAGTTCAAACTAGGAGGACACTATCCAAGTCACAGAATCAGTAATGGATGCATTGATATGGAATGTAAGGTATGTTAACACTATGCAGGCCTTTGAAAGATTGATAACAATGCACAGAAGACATCATTTTGAATTTATTGGAGTTATAGAACCTATGCAACAGTCCAACAAAGTAGAGAGGTATAGAAGGAGAATTGGCCTAGCACAGGCAGTAGTAAATGTCTCTAACAAGATCTGGGCATTTATTGATGAGGTCTTTGAAGTAATAATTGTATACAATCTGGTACAACAGTTAACTTTGAAACTAGTACAAACTGAGACACATGTTGAATTGATGCTCACATTAGTGTATGCCAAGTGTGATGCTATTGAAAGGATAGAGCTATGGGACTCTTTGTATTACTTAGCATCAGACATGACAGTACCATGGCTTGTGAGGGGAGATTTCAATGTGATTTGGGATGAGGAGGAGAAGTTTGGGGGATTACCTGTGTCCTTAAATGAAGTAGATGACTTCAGGCATTGCATCAATACATGTAACCTAACTGACTTGGGTTTCAAGGGGACCATTTTCACCTGGTGGAATGGTAGGTCTGAAGAAGATTGTATTTTTAAAAGGCTGGATAGGTGTCTTGGGAACATGGAGTTGCAGCAGACTTTCCCTGGACTAGAAGTCACACACCTATCGAAAATAGGTTCTGATCATTGTCCTATGATGCTGAAATGTGACATAGAGGCCTCACCAATCAAGAAGCCATTTAGATTCCTCAACTTCTGGATAAAACATGCTGCATTTAAGGAGGTAGTTAAGCAAAACTAGACAACTGATTTCAGTGCCAATCCTTTTGTGCTCTTTAATCACAAACTGAAAAAAGTCAAAAAAACATTGTCTAGTTGGAGCAAGGCTACATATGGAGATATCTTTCAGAGAATTGCTAGTATAGAAGAGGTTGTACTCGTTCATGAAAGGCAATTTGAGGCAGCACCTACTCAGATGAATCGACAAAGACTACAAAAGGTACAAGCTGAACTTATTAAATACTTGGCTTTGGAAGAACAATTTTGGAGACAAAAATCTGGAATGGAGTGGTTCAAATATGGGGATCGAAACACAAAGTTCTTTCATGCTCAAGTCAATGGGAGAAGGAAGAGGTTGAAACTAACAAGAATACAAGATAGCATGGGAAACTGGATAGTGGAGAAGGATCAGATTATAGCAGAAGCAATAAAGTTCTATGAAGATCAGTTTTGTGAAAGTATTAGGCCATCTAATTTTGACATAATTAATCATGTTCCTAATATGGTTAATGAAGCACAAAATGAACAGCTAATGAGATTACCAACAAAGGAAGAAGTCAAAGTAGCAGTATTTGGTCTGAATGGTGAGTCTGCTGGGGTCCAGATGGTTTCACAGGAGCCTTCTTTCACGCATGCTGGGATATAATTGAGGAAGATGTATTTAACATGGTGTTAGCTTTCTTATGTGGCCAACAGTTACCCAAAAATGTTACACACACAAACATTGTTCTACTACCTAAGAAGAAGGAAGTTGCAACATTTGCAGATATGCGACCTATAAGCCTCAGTAACTTTGTCAACAAGGTATTTTCGAGGGTGATACATGAAAGATTGGTTGGGTTGCTGCCTAACTTAATCTCGGAAGAACAAGCAGGTTTTGTCAAAGGTAGGAGTATAGCAGAGAATATGCTGCTAACACAGGAAATCATCACAGTCATAAGGCTCAGAACTAAAGCAGGACCAAACGTGGTAATTAAATTGGACATGGCTAAAGCATATGATAGGCTATCATGGCTTTTCTTGACAAAAATGCTGAGGAAAATGGGCTTTGATGAAACCTTCATAGGACTTATATTTGACTTGATTGGAAATAACTGGTATTCCATTCTCATTAATGGACAGCCTCATGGCTTTTTCAAATCGTCAAGGGGGGTGAAGCAAGGTGATCCACTCTCTCCCAGCTTGTTTATCTTGGCTGCTGAAGCACTATCTAGAGGATTGAACTCCCTACACAATATAAAGTCTTTTTGTGGATTTGGACTCCCTAAATGGAGTCCAAAAATAAATCATTTGGCCTACGCAGATGACACCATAGTATTTTGCTCCTATGATCCATTGTCATTGCGTATGGTGATGAATGTCCTTGGGGCATACGAGGCTGCTTCAGGTCAATTGATCAACAAAAGCAAGTCTGCAATATATATGCATCACTTGATCGAGGAGGATGTGGTAAGAGAGGTTGAAAGGGAAACTAGCATCAACAGAAAAGAATTCCCATTCACATACCTGGGCTGCCCAATTTTCTATGCAAGGAGAAAGGCTGGCTATTATCAAAGTTTGATTATTAAAGTTATGGACAAGCTGCAGTCGTGGAAGGGCAAGTTGTTATCCATAGGGGGAAGAGCTGTACTGATTCGAAGTGTATTACAAAGTATGCCAATTCACCTACTATCTTCAGTCAATCCACTCAACAATGTGATCAATAAGCTACACAAACTTTTTGCCCAGTTCTTTTGGAGCAGCAATATAGGGGGAAATTCTAGACATTGGGCATCCTGGTCAAACATGTGTATGCCAACTGAAGAGGGTGGTATAGGATTTAGATCCCTCCATGATATAGCAAATGCACTTTTTTGTAAGCTTTGGTGGAATTTTCGAACTAAACCAAGCCTGTGGAGTTCATTCATGAGTCAAAAGTACTGTAAGAAATTAAATGCAGTGATCGTACCTTGGAGAGATGGCTCCCATGTTTGGAGGAAAATGCTGGAATGCAGAGATATAATAGAACATCAGATAGTCTGGAAACCAAGGATGGGATCAACACTCTTTTGGTTCGATAACTGGATTGGAATAGGGGCGTTGTACTTCTTGGTACCTCAACAATTTTGTATAGATGAGGAGTTGCATAATGTAGGGGACTTGGTGGAGAACAATGATTGGAATGAAGATAGATTATATGCAGCTCTCCCTGAAGAAATAGCACAACACATCATTGAAAATATCCCACCTCCAGTTCAACACAATTCACTTGACAAACCTTTTGGATGTTAGAGACAAGAGGAAACTTCACAATTAAATCAGCATGGGAGTACTTGAGGAGAAGGTCCAACCCTGGGATGGCATACAAGATGATTTGGGTTAAAGGACTACCATTTAAGATTTGTTTCTTCATGTGGAAGGTGTGGAGAGCTAAGCTACCTTTGGATGACTTCATGAGAAGACTAGGCTACTTCATGCCTTCTAAATGTTGGTGTTGTGCAGAACCTAAGGAGGAGACACTAGTGCAACTATTTTTTACATCAAACGCAGCTAAAACAGTGTGGAAATACTTTCTTCAAAGGGCTGGGATCCCGATTGAAGGATTGACCTTACATCAAGCTATCACTAAATGTTGGACTGCACAGGTCCTACCTAAAATTAAGCCTATAATGCAAGCTGTACCAGCGTGTATAGTATGGGAATTATGGAAGCGAAGGAACAACTTAAAATATGGGGAGGCAATATCAGTAAACAAGGTCATCTACCAAGTATCATCAACCTTACAAGCACTGGTACAGGTAAGAAAACCAGGACTTCGAGTCCCTCACAGATGGCAGGATGTACTTTCCATGCTGCAGAACTATGTTCCTAAACTGAGCTGGGAAAAAGTCATATGGGAATGTCCTAATGAAGGCTGGATCAAGGTGAATTGTGATGGTGCAAGTAGAGGTAATCCAGGCAGAAGTTCCGTTGGCTTTTGTTTGAGGGATGAAGCTGGTGATGTTAAGTATGCAGTAGGAAGGGAGATCGAGGAAGGATCCAATAATATAGCAGAAGTAAAGGCAATGCTGGAAGCTTTGAGGATGTGCAAAGAGCTGAATCATCTTCAAATCTGGGTACAAACGGACTCGTTACTCTTAACCAAGATCATTGAAGGTGCATGGGAACCTCCCTGGGCAATGGTAGATGAGATAGAGGAGATTATGAAAATAAAGGAGGAGTACAACATCAAGGTGTCGCACACATATAGAGAAGGAAATAGATTGGTGGATCATTTGGCAAATCATGCTTTAGATAAGGGAAACATTGAATGCTACGATTTCTGGGACCTTGATTCTATTGGAAGAAGGATAGTCAATGAGGATAAACATCAATGGCCATACTTAAGGATCAAAGTTGCAAAAAAGTAGTAGGAGCAATGAGGAAGAAGACAAGAGGAGAAGCTGGACTGATACATGAGGATTGGCAGGCACAATGGAGGAAAGGGGGTGGTCCTCAATCAGTTGCAAAGTCAGATGGACATGATCAAATCAGTATAGAGGAGATTATGTTTATCCAGTGGTCTACTAACTTTGTTGTTTGTTTTGCAGGTACAACCACAGTTCTATTGAGTACCTTGCACGATTTCTTGGTGGTGGTATCAGTGGATAACACTCAGCCCACTAGAAAGATATGTAAGGAACCCAATAGAACTGAGCTAAGGAAGATGAAAAAGCAGGAACATCAATTGAAGGGCCCCCGAAAATCTAAGAGAATTGGGCTAAGTCACAGTCTTATAACACAAGAACAGGAGTGCTCAACCAAAAGGTACAATAACAAGATGTCCTACTTCCTACAAGACACCATGTTGGTGATGACAAGTGGGACAATAGGAATAGACAACAACTCATGGCAAAGTAAAGATAGGACGAGGATAGAAAGCAAGTGCAAGAGTCTCAGAATGCCAAATCGAAGTGGGACTGATTTAAGGAGTTGGATGGTTACTAGAAGAATAGGTGCAGCAGTCACTAGCTACTCAGGAATTAGGACAACAACACTCAATGGAAATGAGCAGCAGGACAATGGGAGAATACACATAGGAGAACTAGGCAATAGATATAGAAGTATGCAAGTTAAAGAAGTAGAAAAGAAGCAGAAGAGGTTCAGAATGCATAAACGAAGTGGACCTACAAGATATAGTCAAGTAAGGAGTTGTAATAAGCAACTCAAAATGAGGAGGAGGCATCAGGTTTTCGAGGCAAGATTGAAGAGGGGCCAGCAAGAGGAAAGCTGGAAAAGGAATGGACATTTAGGGAGTCAGGCAATAACTACAACAACAAAAGGAAAACTAAGTCTCGAAAGGGAGCAATATATGATGAAGGAGGTGGGCATTTCAGTACTGAGAAGAGAGGTGGATGGGAACCTCAGAGGGAAGGAGATATCATTAGACCATTATGTGCCAGGCCTTAGGGAGGAGCACATGATGGTCACTTTTTGGACTAACATAGTGTTCTTTTTTTGCAGGAAACGATAATTTGTCCATACCTTGTCACAAATTACGACCTCTATGGGTGGTATTAGTACTATGTACTCATTCCCTTGAGGAAGGAAATGTGACATGCACATGTATGGATAGCAGCAGAAGGAAGAGGATTAAGGGTGATAGGATCATGTGTAGATGCTGGTTATGGTCAACATCAGCATGGCACACACCCTATACGAAGGCATGGAAGAGATCAAAGAAGAAACCACCCGACATTGGAGGCATTTACGCAAAACATGGACTGGGACAAGCTCGATTGCACCTCAACCGGGTGGGTAACACATCAGTAAGTAATGCAAGCTGGATTGACACAATCACAGGGCACACATCCATCAATTATAAGGCAGCCTCCCAAGCAATGATCAAACGAAAAATGTGGTGGAGGACACTGTCACGCAACTGGACACTGGCAGTGTTTACAACATGGCTAGGGGGAGGAATACATTTTGAGGATAGATGCAGCAGCAACTTCAACTGGAACTGGCTATGCGTGCAAAACTTCATGGAATTTCAAACAACAACAATGTGGCTAAACAGTGCAACAATCAAGCGGACACTTAGACTATTTGGGTTTATGCATTATTCAGTTCGATTAACTATTTTTTGGTAGTGATAGTATAGTTACAATGTGTAAAATCGACATTGGGCCGCTCAAGCCCAAGGTTGATTATAGGATCTATGTACGGACATACTCTATCGTCCTATAGCTAGTAGGACAACATGGACCTTGTTACTTACTATTTATTAAATAAAATAACTACTAGGCTCCTAGCCTAGTAGTATAATTTGCTAAAAAAAAATATCATCTTCAAATTACCCTTAAAAGCCAAAAAATCCCTTTTATATCTTTTGAGATCAATTTAAAAAAAAAGAGAAAAAAACACCCGGAAATGAAAACAACCATTATATTTTGAAAAAATAATCTTTCAAATTCTCTCAAAAGGCAACTTTCAGAATAGTTGCAGTGGACATTAATGCTAACAGTGACCATGAAAATGCCCCAAACCAAAGTCTTGATTTTTCTTATACACCAAAGACGACGTTGTAGTAACAGCAAATGGGTGGTGCTTCAATGGTACAACGCTGATCAGAAAAACAAGAAATCGGAAGTTGTATTTTGATACCAATAAAGTTGTCGAAAGCCGTCGAGAATTGCTTATGATACTCACTAAGGAGGAAGTAGGTCGAGAATCGCCGGTGAAAGGGAAGAATAGTTCGACGCGTAAAAGCGTGAAATCAGCAGAACGTCGAATTACAGTAAAAGCAAAAAAAGAACAAGAGATAGTAACTCCTGACAAAGAAAATCTTTTTAATGGGAATCTTGAAACTTTTCTCAGAAAAACTATGTAAATTCTGCTTCTCTGTATATTTATTTCTGTTGAGTTTGTGAATCGGTCGGTGCGATTGAATAGACGGAGTTCATGAGAACAAGGCGGTAGGGAATTCGCCGCCGCCTTTTCTGAGCCTGATTTATCTCGTGTTAAAATAATAGAGATATTAGTTCTGCTTTACATGAATAACTTCAGAATCTTAATACTCCAATGCGAATAAAATTCCTACTACAACAATAACAATTTTACATGAATAACAATTGCTTGATAAGATGCTATAATGAAAATGGCTTGGTGTAAACATCAAATGCTTCATTGGCTGTTAACTGTGGCTCCTGCAACCAAAGAGGACAACGACACGTTTGACATTCAAATATTGATTCCATATAACTAGACACTTATGCTGCAATGTTTATGATTGGACTGATACTGATGAGAAGAAAGAAAAGAGTAAAAAAAAAACAAAAAAAAACTTTTCTTGACAAGGAAAAACTGGGGAAAAGCTACCAATCATGCAATTCTATGCACCATTAGCAATTGGTTACAAATGAACCTATTCCACATCCAGTCCTTAAATTCTTCTTAAACATTTTAAATTAAGCAAACAAACAGTATTCTTTTAGCAAAAAAATACCTGTCTCATTCCAATACCAACACTTCCTCCAGTAATCAGCATTGTTAGAAGAGATGTAACAATGCCACCCCCTATACCATTATCAGAACTGCGAATGGAAGATCTCATTGCATTTAGAATACCCCCATATGTAGTTCCTTTTCCGTGCTCAATTGCTTGGATGAAGGAAAAGGTCATTGCACCAGTTGAAGTGACCTTGGACAAACTCTGTCATCAATCAATTGTTTAGTTACATTGAATCGACTAACGTCCATATCCAGAATTCAAAACTTGAAAGAGAGGATAAAGAAATTTTACATCTGTATCAGCCGAGGTTTGATTATCATCACAACCACTGAAGGATATAACTTCTCCACCACTTGTTCCTTTCCATGCTCCTGATCGAGGACGATGATCTTCCCATACATATCGTCCAGTTCTACATTCAAAGGGATTCAAATATGAGATAACAGGTATAATAAATATTTCTGAATAGGTTTTAGACTGTGAGCCATCTATTATATTCTAGTTTTAGAACCTACGGACTATTAGACATTTGCGCATTGGGCAAAATAATATCTATTCTATTCTCATCCTCATACCTAGCCTACTACACAATTTGACATTAAGCAGAAAAAGTACGCAGTGTTACAGACCTGTCCATCCTACAAAGAAACGGTAAATCTAGCATAGTACCACTGTGACAAGCATCTATAATAGCATGAAGCTTAGCGCCACGTGGAAGAGGCCTAACAAGTGTTGCATTAATTTCATCATCAACAATCATTCCCTGAGTTTCAAAATCCAAAGGGCAAAGTGTTTCATCAAACCCATCAACTTCATCTCCAGTGTAGTTCCTTTGTTGTGAACCATGACCTGAATAATGAAACACCAGAGAATCCCCTGCTTGACATCCTTGCACAAGCCAGTACATTGCCATTCTTATATTATGTTTAGTTGGAATTCGATATGGATCTCTCTCTTCTTCTGAAAGTATACTTCCACAGGAAAATGGAGATTCGTAGTTAGGACTACTTATAGTGAGTTTATCCAGACACATATATTATACATAGTCTTTATGAATTGGATTATTACCGAGACACCAAACATGAGAAACACAGAACAGAATACTAACAACATTTTTTTGAGCGTAAAGTAACACAGCCCCGCACAAGAATGCACGAAGTCTTCAAGATTTTAAAACATGGCAAGACATTAGACTTTTATATCAAGGCCGTTTCTAAAATACCAGAGAACTTCTAACCTATCTGTTCATTGAGTAGTCGGCCCCTAACCTCAAGCTTCAACATGGAACTAGATCCTCAATACATTCCGATTTGGGTTAATTTTAGTTTCTTTTTTTACTGTTCTGGGGAAGCCAGTACGCTGCTTTCAGATGGTTAAGTCATGACGCTAAGTAGCAAATGTTAATAAGGTTATTTTAACATTGATGATGGAATAATGCATAGTAGTTAAGGATATGAGACATCAGCCGCGTGCTCCAGCATTGACATCTCACTTCCAGGGACTACATCAGCACACTCTTTGGGAGAAAGCTGTGATTGTCACATAAAGGTGTGAAGAAGAAAATAAAGGGCATCTTAATTATTAAATGTTGTTCCCTCTGTCTCCTCATGAAATTCCTTCTGTCCCCTCTTATGTAATACTACAATTGAGTGAACAAAGTTGTAGCTAAAGGTTAGTTGATAGAGAAATGCCACATTATTGTTTAAAACAAGTTGATTTCTTGAAACTAGTGAAGGTTGCAATTACTGTCAAGTATTTTGCAACTTCCCAGGAAAGAAAGATAGTGACGGGTTCAACTGAATCTATAACTTTCAACGCGCAGTAAAAAATTGTATGTAAAATTCATTAAAATTGCAAAAAGAATAGATATGAACCCATAACTTTAAAAATATAATGAGTTCAATGTTAAAAACATTAAAATTGAACCCATAGAATTTAAATATTGGATCCGCCTCTCGGAACAAATAGGACAAATAGTATGACCCGTTTGACCATGAGTTTTGCCAAAATAAATTTGGGATTTATTTGGCAAACTCATGTTTAGGTATAAATTTTGCCCACATTTTGGCAAAATCCCAAATCCTAAAATCACCTCAATTGCTGAGTTTGGGCCAAAATCCCAAAACTTGGGAATTTTATACATGTTTTTCCAAAATAAAGTTGAGAAATATGTTTTGAAAACGTATGTCCAAACACATTTTCATCTTCAAACCTAACTTCACCCAAATCAGATTTTTCAAAACAAATTTGGCAATCTATTCGCTAGGTTAAAAAGTTCTACAATGCCTTAGACATACAACGCAAACCTAGAATGATCATGAGAAATAATATTATAGACATTAGTGGTCTTCTAAACCAACATATTCTCTAGTTATTACTACACTAGCTTCCGCTGAATATAACAACCCAAGATTTTGGTTAGTAATACTAGCACAGTGGCAATATTCGTCTAGAAATGTAATAAGAGATACTCAAAGAACCTAACTAAAGGCAGAAATACAATGAAGCACTGCTTTTACGAAAAGTTTACATAAGAAAAAACCAAGTGGAAAGGTTAGACAAAAGGTGGTCTATCTTTCCTGTAAATGAAGTGTTAAAAAATACTTTTCCATTAGTCAGTTCTAAACACTTGCTCTTACTTTTCTGGAGATCAACAGTATCAGTTGGTTATGAGATTTATAAAACATTGTAGCTGTACAAAATAACTAATCGAGAACCTAAAATGCTTGTTCGGACCCAATACTTTGAGTTTCTACAATTATCCAATGAGATACTATAGATGCTACAAAATAAGTAGTAAAGAAAGGTAAACTATTCATTCATTGATTTTCTTCGAATTGCTACTAGTTTGTTTCCCCTCTGAACTTTAAAAAATTGGTTTTTGAAATTCAATTAACAAGCTGAGATTTTTCGTATCCTCCTTATAGTTAGAGCTCATGAAGTGATTGATGTTATTGCCTTCAAACATCGACCTACCGCATTTAAAAATAATTTCAAAATTACCCCAGAAAAGTCAAAATCAAGTGAATCACGGTAATGAGGAAGAAGTAATATAGTTCAACAAAAAAATGTAAAATGCAGTCAAATAGATAGATCAATCTGGAATAGAAGTAAGATGAAAATAAAGAATTTTACCAGTAAGCATGAGAATGGAGTCTTGAGGAAATTTGAACCGATTAGTCAGCAAGTGCCTCATACATTTAGCGTCATTGATGCAGCCTTTCAGTTCATTCCGAGTATTCTTATACGAAATTCCGACAATCACAGCTCTCTTGCGGCCGCCGTGTGACGTGGGCGAGGCAGTTTGACCAGTAGTTGAGTGATAATTATAAGAAGATGGGGCAGGGGATGGAGGATAGTAATGGTTGTTATAAGCGGAAGCTGGTGGTGCAGGCGGTGGGGCAGTGCGAGGATCGGCGATGAGAGTGACGGCCCGGCAGATTGCGCAGCGTATGGACTTTGCTCCCGGTGGCAATTGTAAAGGTGTGTGGCAATTAGTACAGTTAACAAGCATCATTATTACTTGGGATATAATACGAAAATGGTGATCTCTTTATATAATCCTATGGCTGTAAATTTATTTTCTGGGGGGTGTAGTGGTAGTGGCTAGGTGGGGTGTGAATTTATAGAGAAAATAGGAGAAGTGGGAGTTGGTAGGAAGGAGGAGGGAGGAGGAGACGAAGGCTCGCGGTTGACTTTTCATGCAGGCCCCTATTTTTGAAGTGGGACAAGCATTTGAGCAGGAATGACTTTCTGTATACACATTACACATATTATCTACTGTATTAAGGTGATTAATATAAAATTTATAAATTAGTAATTAATTACAAAAAAATCAAAATTGATTGAGAAATAATAAAACTTAAAATCCATTGAAAAATTGGTAATGTATGATAAGGTGATTCTGTTAAAATACTTTGAGATTGTCTAAAATACAAACATAACCATAAAATTAAGTTAGTTGTATTATAAATAGAGTTTTATTTAAGATGAATGTCTATATTTTAGAGAGATTTTAGGGATTTTACTTGGTGGCTAACTCACTTGAATACAGTCAAAATCGGGCTTGCCTTTTTTGTATGGTTAATCGAGCCCGGGGTGGCAGGCCAAGGTTCGACCCCATATCATATCGGACTATGACACGAAGTCAAGTTGCCAAGCTCGTGATTTAGGGACCGATCGAGATCGAGATCAACCGAGATCGAGACCGAGCGGGATAGAGATCGAGCGAGATCGAGGGAAGCCTGCCGAATCGAATAATGGAAAACCAAGATATCCGCGATCGGGCAAGGATCGCGGCAGAAATCTCCGCACGTATCAAGTGAAGACCGATTAATTAGCCAATCATGAGATATTCTACTGTATTTAGAATTGTATCTAAAGTATATATATTTGGCGCACCTGCGGTCGGACTTGATCGCAGTTGCGGACGGGCTCACAGAAGCGACCCCATTTGTCCGCAGATGCGGAGCCTGGCCAGGTGAGAGGAGTGCGCACCTGCGAGGATTTTGCCGCATGTGCAGGACCGCAGATGCAGCCAAGACACCGCAGGTGCGAAAATCGCTAGGCAGAAGGGTTCATTTAATACGAGACTTAGGCAATATCTAACACATTTTCTTTGACTCTAGGGCGATTTGAGAACTTTTAAGGAGGGGATTTCGACCTAGCTTTTGAAGGTAAGTAATTTCTACCTAATGTGCATTTAATTCATAGATTTTAACGTGAAAATTCATGAGTTTAGATGAAAAATCTAGGTTTTGATAAAAATGGGATTTAACCACGAAAATAGTTATGGAACTTAGTGAAAATCAAATATTTATGTTCCTAAGGTTATGGGTAACAACTTTCTTCGAAAAATTTCGGATACCGGGCACGTGGGCCCGAGGGTGAAATTTTAGAATCTTGCATTTAGGGTTGGGTAACCTCCTTAATAGTTGGAATACGAACTCTTGAGCACGTATTGATTTGTTTGTATATTGCTTGATTAGTTTGGATTGATTCGGAACCGACTTCAGGGTGTGAGCGCATTCTTGAATCGGGAAATAGGCTTTGAGACAAGGTAAGTCTCTTTTCTAATCTTGTAAGAGGGAATTAACCCCATAGATGAACATAAATCAATATGTACTTCTATTTGTGGGGGCTACGCACGCATGATGTGACGAGAGTCCGTGCGTAGCTTCTATCCATGCTTATGTCCGGATAGATTTAGGCTTACACCATAATTTGTTGATATCGTTGCTTGATTATGTTTACCACTTCTTGGATTTAAAGTGGAGGTTGAGAATTTCAATATTTTAAAGTTCCAAGTTGAATTTCTTATTTCAAAAAGGTATTAAGGAATATTGTGATAAATTGAGAACATCTATGTTCAAGCGCTTCGGAAATATATTTCACGAGAAGGGTAAATTTTCACTACTCTCATGGGAGCGGGTCGTTCGCCTCGACATGATTTATTGATATATTATGGTTCGGGCCGTTCAACCCTCGGCAGTGCACAATATATTATTATGTATATTTGGATCGGGCCGTACATCCTCGGTATAACTCGTGCGTAGTGATTCTGAAATCTCCTTTTTATATTTAATAATATTTCACGGACTTGAAAGGTGAAAGGAATAAATGAGAAAAATGATTTGATTCTTACTTGAAAGAAGGATTTTCTTACTTACTTCTTGATTTGAACTCTATTATTATTGTATATTTCATGCTTAACTAGAACTTCACATTATTATGTTTTTGTCCCTCAGTAAGTGTCGAAGTCGACCCCTCGTTACTACTTCTTCGAGGTTAGACTATATCCTTACTGGGTACATGTTATTTATGTACTCACGCTACACTTCTGCACTTGATGTGCAGGATCCGAGGCAGGTGCATTTGGTTACCAGTCCAACGCGCACGCTTGACTTCTAGCTCGAGACTACACGGTGAGCTGCCCTTCTGAGCTGTTCAGCAGCAACCATAGTCTCTCTTTTGGATTATATTTATGTTTATTTTCTCCAGACACTAGATTAGTATTCTTTTGTATATTCTGCTAGTAGCCTACATATTTGTGACACTAGGTCTTGGCACACACTAGTATACTTATGATTTTGGATTTATTGTTATGACTTAGATTGCAACTCAGTTGCTTTTTAATCACTTTACAGCTGCAAATTTCTAAAACTTTTATATACAGGGAAAATCACTAGATTTATTAGTGTTGGCTTGTCTAACAACAGTGTTGGGCGCCATCACGACCTATGATGAAATTGGGTCGTGGCATGCTGATTGAAAAAGTTTGGTGGTTGGTGCAGAATGAGGGTCTGCTCCGGTGGGTTTTATGTGGCTCCATATTGTGCAAGTTCATCTGCAACATGATTCTGTCTCTGACTCTCTGTATGTGTGCTTGATGCATGGGTTACTCAGTTGACGTAGCAAGTACCTACATTCCAGCAACAAAGATGAGTACGGTAAATTGTGGTAAACTAACATAGATATTACCTCTGTGGAATCCACGCAAATTTCTAATGAGACGAAGTGATGATGCCATGCTAATTGTAATCCCTATAGTAAGCACATAATTCTATATCAATATTATGTAATGAATCGTACAATAACTTTAAGCAAAGAAAAAAAGAAAAAAAATAGGTAAAAATATAGAAGAATAAGACTTATTTGAATTTGAGGTGAAAATAAAATGCTAGTAAAAATTTTGTTAAAATAATATGATAATATGCTCAAACAAAATATATCACAACATGACTTTTAAGTATTCCTTGATAAGTATTAAAATCAAGGGTTTGAGTTGTTACAAATATAAAAAGAAAGTAGATTATCCACAACGAGATTTGAGAAATAGTTTCATGTATTGTTTCTTAATTACTATTTAATGATTATATGTAATTTTTATCTGAAAGGTTTATATTTTAAGTTTATTTGCACATAAATTTAATAATTCAAATCTCCATTTGATATAATTTGTGATCACGCATCACACGAATATTAATACTAGTAATATATAAAAATATAGAACTTTTGCTTTTGCTTTATTAGTGAAAAAGCCTGGAACATGTGAATATTTTACTTTCGAATTAGGGTATTTAAGGACATTTTGAGGAATAATTGTCTCTTCCTTCCTCTAAAATATTATGAGGGGTCATAGGACTGACCATATAACACTTGCCACAGAGCTCTTAAAGCCCTGCCTAAATTTATAATAATATTTCTTGAAAGTTTTCTTTTAAAAATTATTTATCTAGTTAACTTAACGCCCTACATATCTATCTATCTATCCATTTATATTGATACTATATTAAAAGCATAAAGGTTCTTAGCAAAATATTGTTCACCTTTTTTATCTCTTAATAATAGAGTTTATACTCGATAAAATAGTAAATTTAATTAATATTTTAATATTTATGACATTAAAATCAACTAAAATTTTGCTCATTAAATTATGAGACATTTTCGTTCCTATACCATATATGAAACTATATTACTAAATATGTTCATGATTTGAAAATTACCCGTCCTGTTAATAGTTTTTTTACAAAACAGATACAATGCATTAAATACAGAATCTTAGTAGATATAATCTTCCTATTTAGGCGCTAAAATTAAGGAAGTAAATATTCTTTCAGATATTTCATTAAATAAGGAATCATTGTAGTATTA
>ML256196.1:0-49873 GCA_005239495.1 Nicotiana undulata | reverse complement strand
GGGGGGGGGGGGGGGGGGGAGTAATATTTGTTCACTGCGTTTGCGTGAACACGAACGCGATCGCATAAGTCTTCCTTCACCTTCTTCGCGTTTGCATATCTCCCATCACGTTTGCATAGTAGAACCAAGGGCTGGGGGGCTGTAGGTTAATTCCTCTTCGCGTTCGCAGTGCTGTATCCGCGTTCGCATAGGTTTCGCATTTCCTCTTCCGCGTTCGCGAGCTTGCCCTCGCGTTCGCGTAGTGCAACTGGGCAGCCTTATTTTCCTTCTTCATCGCGAATGCATCCCTTTTTCCGCGTTCGCGATGCACAAATGCCTGGACAGAATATACGTTTTCAAAATTGAGGGTTTCACCATTTTTATCATATTTTGACTTCTAGAGCTCGGTCTTGGTGATTTTTGATGGGATTTTCACACAAATCGAATGGGTAAGTGTTCTTCAACTAGAATTAAATATATTCCATGAATTTGTCCTTGATTTTATCATTTTAACTGTGTTTTTAGTTGTGGAAGATGTGGGTTTTGAAAGAAAACTTATAAATTGAAAAATCATGATTTGAGGGACCAAATGATATCAGAATTCGACAAATTTTGTATGGTTGAACTCGTATCGGAATGGGTATTCGGATTTTGTAAAATTTGTCGGGTTCCAAGGTGCGGGCCCGGGGGTCGACTTTTGAGTCGATTTTTATAATTTCATAAAGATTGAAACTTTATTATTTAGAATAGTTCCTTATACATTTTATGTGTATTTTGAAGTTGTGTTAGTTGATTTTGAGTCGTCCGGAGGTCTTTTCGCCCGAGAAGTCATTTTAGAGTACCGGGTTGTTGCCGTCGAGGTAGGTATCTTGCCTAACCTTGTGTGGGAGAACTATCCCTTAGGATTAGAGTCTTCTATGTTGATTGTATCCCGTGTACGCGAGGTGACGAGTGCGTACCCGGACTTATTTGCAAATAGGTTGGCCTTTTAGGATTCTTAGGTCCTTATACGCCTGTGTATGAAGTTGTAATTGATATGACTGTGTTCTTGATTGCTAATTTCATCCTTTCCTGCTTAAATTGGAATTACTTGCTTTTAGATCTCCCTTGTTTTTTATTTGATCTTAATTGACTTAACTTAATATTTTACCTCTTTTACTATCATGATATATTTTCTTCATAAACTGCCTAATTGACTAGAGTTAGTATTACTTGTCCTATAATTGTTTAGCAGTAATTGAATATCTATACGTTGGTGTCAAGCATGCCTGTGAGCCGTATACTGTGATTTATATGATTTTCCCTTAAGTGCTACTTAGGTTTAGTTAGATAATTATCCATGTTGATGGTATTTTCCTTGGTGTTGCCTATTACTAAGTATTGGTTCAAGCTGAGTTGTATTCTGTGAGGCTAATTGTTTAAGCGAGATTGGTTATAGCCGTTTTCCCTTGCCGGGATGATTTGGTTTCTTATTGTTGACTTGAATATTGTGTATTCATGGTTATGTCTTGTTTCTCTCTGGTTAAGTTGTATTCTTTACGCTTATTATTTCTTTTCGGTGGTTATTCCTTGTGAATGGGTCTTACTGTGCTGTTGACTTAAGTTCTGGATTTGATTGGCCGTCGTACATAGCATTTATATCTTTGGTTGCCTTGTGAGTGTTGTGGCGATGTACGATGGTTCTGTCTTGTTGTGGTTGCTATTTCTGTTGGCTGCATTGCATATTTAAATTGGGACTACGGACGTATTCCGGGAGCTTTCCCCCTGTACTGCATTGCATATTTAAATTGGGACTACGGACGTATTCCAAGAGCTTTCCCCTTGTACTGCATTTCATATTTAAATTGGGACTACGGACATATTCCAGAGCTTTCCCCCTGTACTGCATGACAAATTCTGAGCTACGGACGGAGTTCCGGTAGATTTATTTTGAAGAGATTGTGATCGAAAGATATATATATTGAAAAGTATAGCTGAAAAACATTTATCTTGAAGAAAACTATGTCTGAAGAATTTTTATTTCAAAGATATATTTGAAAAGTATTTGTCTTGCAAAAACGATGTAGAAAGGCATTTATTGGGGAAATATATTTGAAACCATTTATTTTGAAGGAACTATATTTTGAAGATTTCTCTTTCTAAATATATATATATATATATATATATATATATATTCGGAGAAAGTATATTTCAAAGGAACTTCTTATTTGAAATGACTACATTCAAAGATTTCAATATAAACTTACGGGTGAAGGTTCACACTCGAAGTATTTTCCTAAAAAACACTTGGGGTTGTTGGCTAATGCCTGACGTGGAAACTATTGCAGTGCTAAATTATTACTTGTTCTTGCCGTATTGTGCTTTCCGTTTTTTTGGCTTGTACTTTCATCTATCATGTCTAGGGGTGTGCATTCGATTTATCGATTCGATTTTGACCCTTATCGATAATTACTTATAGATTATCGATTTGTACATATGTTTATCGTTATCGTTTCAATAAGGTTTCGATTTTTTCGATTTCGATTTATCGATTTTTGGGGCTTATCGATTCGGTTATCGATTACACCAATAAAATTTTTTGCGGGATTCCACGGAAAGTATATCGCTATAAACACGCCTAACTAACATGGACAAAAAGAAGCTAAAATAAGATAAACACCGTTTATAAAGCTCAACCAACTTACTTAAAGACGTTAAGTGTCAATATAAGCGACGATCGGCCAATATGCAAGAGTTAATCAAATTATAAAAGAACTCCCATGCAATTTCAAGACCAAACGTAATTCCTCACTTTATGTTCACTACTTCATGGAGTAAACATGTATGTTCACTACTTTATCAGATTTCCAAATTTTATCAAAGAAATATGGAACATTCTTTTATGTATGCACACTTGGGAATGAGTACAAATCTTTACATTTCCAGTCCTCCATTTTACTTTTAATAATCATTTTCCCCATTAATCCTATACTCCATTTTACTACCTTGTACAACTTCATTCTGGAAAAAAATGCGCGCGTTGACCCATCAATGGCGTCTTTCTAGCCGTAATTAATCCTAAATTATGAACTCAATAATAAGCTAAGTAAATCCTAGTTTCTCATCTCAGCTAGAAGCAGTAATTCACCGCATATCAGCAAGTACTATCTATGCAAATGGAAGTAAAAATAAGAAAAGATATTGAGTATAAGGGAAGAGGAGTACCTGTGAAATAGTGAAAGAAGAACTTGTGAAGCGGCGCTGAAGAATAAGGGAAGAGGAAATAATAGGGTTAGCGACTTAGGGTAAAGGAAAGAAAGGATATTATATAATAAGAGTATATTTGTCTTTTTAGTATATCTTATCGGTTTATCGATAAACCGATAACCGAAGAGGAAAAAATTTAAATCGAAATCGAAATCGATAACTCGATAAGGAAAATTTCGAAATCGAAATCGATAAATCGATAAACCGATAACAAATAATCGATTCGATTTATCGATAAACCTATTTGAATGCACACCCCTAATCATTTCTGTGTATTATTATGATGTTCCGTTGCTCTTTGCTGTATTTCCTTCCACATTGTAGGTGTTTTGTTATTTACTATATTGTGTAATCATTAGTTAGAGGTCATATTCTGTCATTTCCGTATTTATGTCTGTGTCACTTATTAGGCCAGTGGTGTCTTGACTAGTTCTCGTCACTACTTCATCGAGGTTAGTCTTGATACTTACTGGGCACCGTTGTGATGTGCTAATACTACACTCCTGCACATTTTCTTTGTGCAGATCCAGGTATTGATTGTTAGTAGCTGCATGGATCATTGCCGAGGAGACTCAAGGTAAACCTGCTGCTGCGTTCGCAGGCTTCGGAGTCACCTTCCTACTTTTATTCAACTGTTCTTACTTAAATTCTAAACAGTTGTATTTAGAAGTTTGTTGTAAATTCTGTAGAGCTTATGACTTGTATTACCGGTTTTGGGAAAAATTATAATTTCTGTCAAGATTTCTATATAGAGACTGTTAGATTTCCTTTATCATTGTTGTTATTCAGTAAATGTTAGGCTTACCTAGTCCTTAAGACTAGGTTCCATCACGATACCCAACGGAGGAAAATTTGGGTCGTGACAACTATTTGATATACCCCGTATCAAATTTAGAAACCATTAAAAAGCCTTAATTCTTTATCTTTGATACTGAACATTATCTCATCAAGAGAATGGGCCAAAAAATTTTAGTTGACAATGTTGAACCGTCATTAATGACTTTGTTTGATCTCCTCGAACCTAGTTCTTGGTATCTCCAATCTTCTAGGTAGAGTTAACGCCACAATGAGTTGTCCTCGGCCACAGTCCCATTCCATTCGATGATTTCTCAAATAACTCCCTAGTTAGGCCTTTCGTTAGTGGATTCGACACATTGTCGCTTGACTTTACGTAGTCAATCGTGATGATCCCCCTAGAGAGTGGTTGCCTAACGATTCTATGTCTTCGTCGTATATGACGAGATTTACCGTTATACATAACGCTCTCAGCCCTTCCAATTGCCTCTAAACTATCACAATGTATGCATGTTGTTGCCAATGGTTTGGGCCAAAATGGAATATCTTCCAAAACATTCCGGAGCCATTCAACTTCTTTACCGACTTTATCTAAAGCTATAAATTCAGCCTCCATTGTAGAGCGGGTAATACAATTTTGCTTGGACGACATCTCAGATACCACTCCTCCACCAATAGTGAATATATATCCACTTGTGGACTTAGAATCAGTTGAACCGGTGGTCCAATTTGCATCACAATATCCCTCAATCACTACAAAATAACTATTGTAGTGCAAAGCAAAGTCTTGGGAATGTTTTAAATATACCAAAACTCGTTTCATCCCCATCTAATGAGATTCACCTGGATTACTCGTGTATTGACTCAATTTATTTATAGCACAAGCTATATCTGGTCGAGTACAATTCATGATATACATTAAACATCCCAACACACGAGCATAATCCAATTGTGATATGCTTTGGCCTTTGTTCTTTGCAAGTGCAAGAGTCATGTCAATCGGAGGCTTTGCAACTTTAAAAACTAAGTACTTAAATTTTTCAAGTACTGCTTTTATGTAATGATATTGCGAAAAAGCCAGACCTTGAGAAGTCTTATGGATCTTAATACCAGAGTTAAATGGGCAACTCCCAAGTCTTTCATATCAAACTTGCTAGTTAGCATACGCTTGGTCGCATTTATGTTGGCAATGTCATTACTCATTATCATCATATCATCCACATATAAGCAAATAATGACTATGTGATTTGCAACATTTTAATGTACACACATTTATCACATTCATTTATCTTAAAGCCATTTGACAATATTGTTTGGTCAAATTTCGCATGCCATTGTTTGGATGCTTGTTTTAGTCCATAGAGTGACTTAACAAGTCTACATGCCTTCTTTTCTTTACTTGGAACTATAAACACTTCAGGTTGCTCCATGTAAATTTCTTCCTCCAAATCTCCATTTTTCAAAGGCCGGTTTAACGTCCATTTGATGAATTTCAAGACCATATACCGAAGCTAATGCTACTAACGTTCGTATGGACGTAATTCTTGTAACTGGAGAGTATGTATCAAAAATGTCAAGACCTTCTCGTTGTCTATACCCTTTGACCACAAGTTTTGACTTATATTTGTCAATAGTACCATCATCTTTCATTTTCCTCTTAAAAACCATTTAGAACCCAATAGTTTATTGCCTGGGGGAAGATCAACCAATTCCCATATACGGTTGTTCAGTATGGATTCTATTTCACTATTGGTTGTCTTTTTCAAATATAACGATTCCGGAGAAGACATAACTTCTTTAAATATTTGAGGCTCATTTTCCAATAAGAAAGTCACAAAATCTGGTTCAAATGAAGTAGACGTTCTTTGAAGTTTACTACGTCTTGGATCCTCCTGATATACACACTTTCTTTTATCTCTTCCCAAAGTCATTTAGATCCTCCTAATATATATTTTCGAAGAACTCAGAATTATTTGATTCTATAACCGTATTATTATGAATGTCATGATTTTTTTATTTATGCACTGATAAGTAGGAATTTTGACTACTTATTTGCACTCTTTTACTTTTGTTTTAGCTCAAAAATGCTTAAAGGTATTCCCGAGAACTAATGAAATATGCTTTCTTGCAGGAGTATTGGAAAATGATCCAAAGAGATGAAAATCAACTCAAGAAGGAGTAATTTTGGACAACGACTAAAACAAAGCAAAAAGAGCAAAAGTGCGGCCGCAGACTATGAAGAACCCCTGACAAATTTCATTTGCAAAGTGCGGACCGCACAATTATTATGCGGCCGTAGAAGATGAGGTTCAGAGATATGGAAGTTTGGGTCCCTAAAGAAGTGCAGACCACACTCAGAAATGTGCGGTCCGCAGAAGTCTCTCATGTCAAGTTCAAGTTCAAGAGTACGGCCGCACTCAGAAATGTGCGGTCCGCAGAATTTGAAGAAGTGCGGCCGCAACTCAGAATTGTGAGGCCGTAGAAGTCCATCCTGTCAAGCCAGCTTCAAAGTGCGGACCGCACACAGAATTGTGCGGATGCAGAACCTCCATTGGGGCAATTTGTCCGATAATTTCAGCTGGGTATAAATAGTTCTTTTTATCAAATTTAGGTCAAGTTTTGAACACCAGAAAGTAGATAGTCGTTTTTCCTTTACTGTTTTGGGAAACGTTGTAATAGTTTATCATTTTAACATTGGATTTTCTTCCTTTTATCATCTATTATGAGTTTAATCTTATTTTCTTCTTTACTTTCTTCAATTTTATCTACGAGTAGCTAATTTCGTAGCTAGGGTTGTGCCCCAACCCTAGTGCGGGTGCTTAATGGGTGTTTAATTTAGGGCTTGTTTGTGATTGGGTGAGTGATATTTAACCTAGTTGTAGCTTGAATTTTAGAATCAATGGTTGCAAACATTGATTCAAGCCTAATTGACCTAGTCTCTACTTGAGAAAGGGAGACTAAGTCTAGGGAAACTTGGCTAACAAAGAATTGGGGTGAACTCAAGAAATTGATAGCCCCAATTAAAGGGTAGAATATAGAGTTAGTAAGACCCGACTTGAGCATCTATATCTAGTTTTGTGAATTACCCTTTTGGATTTGAGAAAGCCAAATTGGGAAAAACCACTCTAACTACCGAGAGGTATCGAGTGGGTAATTGCGTGTGATTTCTGTATTACACCCCGACCAATCGAACCTTCCCTAAAGCCCACAATCGTTAGGTATCCAACTAGGTGGAAATCACATCCCTAGATATTTTATAGACTTGAAAAACAACAACACCAAAAATATCGTTCTCTAGCTTTCCATTTACAAACATTAGCATAACAATTAGAAGTAGAAAGAAACAACCAAGTATGTGGAAGTGCATTTTGGGAACATGATACACTTAGTCTAGATATATACCTAATCCAATATAAGCTCTCTGAGGAATCGACACCGACTCACGTTGGGTAATTAAAATTGCATCGACCTCTTCACAATCCCAATAAATGGTGTGAATTTGGGCGACATCCAAATTTTGGCGCCGTCACCGGGGAGCTAAAAACGAATTTAGCTATATATATGGTTTTGTGTGTGACTTGTCTTTTTTTCCTTCCGGGTTACTAACCGTTTTGTGACACAATTGTAGGTATAAAAATGGCTCTCAACAATGATCCTCTAGGAAATATGCCTTTAGGGGAGGAAGTGAATGATGACCAAGGTGATGAGGTTCCTCTTAAACCTCAAGCAAATAGGCGAGGCAAACCGCCTCATGACAATATTCCCGTCCCTCCCCACCTCCACCAAGAGCGGTTCCACACCGGGTGTTGCCAAATGAAGGATACGTAAGAGGCATAGTATCAACCCACATTAGGGCGTGCAACTTTCAAATCACCAAAGTTATGCTCACATTGCTAGAGCAACGGGGGTTCTTCACCCGGGCTCCGAGTCAAAATGCATACAAACACTTGAAGGGATTTTTGGACACTTGCTGGGGGGAAAAACAGACCAACGTCTCCGAGGATGCTCTAAGGTTGAGGTTATTTCCCTTATCTCTACAGGGGAAAGCCTTGGATTGGTTAGAAAGATTGCCAAACCATTATATCCGTACATGGGATGAATTGGCGGAGAAATTCATTGCCAATTTTGTTTCTCTCGGGCATATGGCTACTCTTCGAGATGAGATTCTAGCATTCAAGCAAGAACCCAACGAGCCTTTGCATGAGATCTGGGAGAGGTATCGTACAATAGTGAAAGAGTGCCCGAATAATGACATGACTGAGGTTATGATTCAACAAACCTTCTACAAGGGGATCAATACTACCAATCAATGCGTGGTCAACCAACTTGTCGGAATTTCATGACAAAGCCATATGCCGAAGGTTGTGAAAGTTTATATGAAGTGGAGGATACCTCATCGGCATGGAAAAGTAGAGCTAATTTCCCTCAAGGTGATCAAAATACGATTCACCTACACAAGGAATTGCATGATCATGGGCAAGCAATTACCGAGTTGACGACCAGAATGAATCAACTAGCCAAAGCTCAAGTTCAACAAGTTCAAGGTTCTAAGCAAGTGAATGCGATGGAAGGTGTCAATATGATGGTTAACAAAAGAAGGCAAAAAAGTCAACAAGTGCAAAATCGTGTAGAACAATTTGTGCAAGATGATAGTGGGTTTGACCAAGGTGTTTCATACGATGAGCAAGAAGAACAAGTGCAATATGTGAAAAACTACAAAGGGCAAAGAAACAATTCTCAAGGCCCGAATCAACAACAATGAAGATCTCAAGGAAATCAAGGAAATTGGAATGATCAAAACCACCAAGATAATTGGAGTGGTGGTAACAACAATCAAGGTAATTTGAACAGTAACAATAATCAAGTCTATTGGAACAATCTAGACAACTAAGGCAATTAGAGTGGCAACGATCAAGATATTGGGGAGGCAACAACCAAGGGGGTTGGAATAGTAACCAAGGGAATCGAGGGTTGGGCTTTCAAAGGCCCCCGTTGTATCAACAACCAAGTAACCCAACTCCTTATCCGTATTATGGTTCTAGCTCTTCCAATAATGATATGGGACATATTGAAAATATGTTCAAACAAATGATGGAGAAAAATGCCGACTTTGATGCTCAATTAGCCTCTCACAATACTTCAATCCGCAATTTGGAAGTTCAATTAGGGCAAAACTCGCAAGCTTTAAACACTCGTCCTAAGGGGGCACTACCTAGTGATACGGTGGTGAACCCGAAGGGTGGGAACAACGTGGGACATGCCATGGCCATAACCATAAGGAGTGGAAAGGTGGAGATGCAACCACCTTAAATCAAAGAAGAATTGTGGATGGTGATGTAGTGGTTAAAAAAGACGAGATTCCAAGAAATGTGGTTCAAGATAATGAAGAAGTGAGAATTGATATTGATGAAAATGTGGAGGAGACCCAAGAAGAAGTGAACCCGTCTAGGGAACACGTGATTGGCATACTGGAACCGGTAGTTCCAAAGGCTAAGGCACCAATGCCAAGGCCTCCTCCTCCATACCCTCAAAGGCTAGCCAAGAAAATAGTGAGAACCAATTCAAGAAGTTTATTGACATGATGAAGAGCTTATCCATTAATGTGCCATTGGTTGAGGCATTGGAACAAATGCCCGTCTATGCAAAATTCATGAAGGATTTGGTGAAAGAAAAGATCGATGAATTGTGAGACTATAAATATGACACATCAAGTGAGTGCTATTGTGCATTGAATGGCTCCAAAATTGGAAGATCCCGGTGCTTTCACAATCCCTTGCATTATTGGGAGCGCCGACTTTGCCAAAGCTCTATATGATCTAGGGGCGAGTATTAACTTGATGCCCTACTAGGTGTTCAAAACTTTGGGAACTGGGCAACCAAGACCCATATATATGAGGTTGCAAATGGCGGATCGTACTACGAAGAGACCATTGGGTATTATTGATGATGTGTTGGTTCATATTGATAAGTTCATCCTTCCGGCGGAGTTTGTGAATCTTGATTGCGAAGTGGACTATGAGGTGCCTATTATCTTGGGTAGACCTTCCTTGCTATGGGGAAGGATCTTGTTGATGTGGAAGCTAGTGAGCTCACCTTCCGGGTGGGCGATGAAAAGGTAGTTTTCCATGTATGCAAATCTATGAGGCAATCGAATAGCAATGAAGTTTATTCGTTTGTGGATTTAGTGACCGAGGTGATTGTTGATGATGCTAGAGCCATGATGAATGTTGATGATACTTTGGAGGCTGTATTGCTTAATCATGATGATAATGAGAAGGATTGCTATGTGAAGTTTATAAATGCATTGCAAGGAATGGGGTCGTACACTTATGAACCCCGAAAACTATCCTTATATCTTAAGAACGGGAAGACTCTTCCAACAAAGCCCTCAATCGAGGAGCCTCCCACTTTGGAGTTAAAGACATTGCCTCCACATCTCAGGTATGAATTCCTTGGGCCATGTTCTACTTTACTGGTTATTCTTTCCTCTTTCTTGACTAACGTGCATGTAGACTCTACTTTGGCGGTGCTCCAAAAGAGGAAGACAGCTATAGGACGTACATTGGCGAATATTCGGGGTATAAGCCTCGCCTTTTGCATACACAAGATTATTTTGGAGGAGGATGCCAAACCCCCTGTTGAACATCAAAGAAGATTAAATGAAGCAATGTAAGAGTTGGTGAAGAAAGAGATCATAAAATGGTTGGATGCCGGGGTTGTTTACCCTATTTTTGATAGCTCGTGGACCTTTCCGGTGCAATGTGTCCGAAAGAAAGAGGGGCATGACTGTGGTAAAAAATGACAAGAACGAGTTGATACCCACAAGAACGATCACCGCTGGAGGGTGTGTATGGATTATCGGAAGCTCAACAAAGTCACTTGAAAAGATCATTTCCCATTTCCATTCCTTGATCAAATGCTTGATAGGTTGACCAGACGAGCTTTTTATTGTTTCCTTGATGGATATTCCGGCCACAATCAAATTCTTATTGCTCCGGAGGACCAAGAGAAGACTACTTTCACTTGTCCCTATGGTACTTTCACATTCTCGCGGATGCCATTTGGGTTATGAAATGCACCGACGACTTTTCAACGGTGTATGATGGCCATATTCACCAACATGGTGGAGGATTTTCTTGAGGTCTTCATGGATGACTATTATGTGGTCGGAAACTCTTTTAATGATTGCTTGAACAACTTGGATAAGGTATTGGCAAGATGTGAGGAGACAAACTTGGTTCTGAATTGGGAGAAATGTCATTTCATGGTCGAGGAAGGCATTGTCCTCGGTCAAAAAAATTCAAAGAATGGTATTGAGGTCGATAAGGCCAAAATAGAGGAGATCTTTAAAATCCCACCCCTACATCCGTGATGGAAGAGAGGAGCTTCTTGGGTCATGCAGGGATCTATCGTCGATTCATCAAGGACTTTTCCAAGGTGGTGAACCCCTTATGTAAACTTTTGGATAAGGATACCAAGTTCCATTTCAATGAGGATTGTATGAAGGCATTCAAATTGCTAAAGTTCAAATTGACTACTACTCCTATTATCACCACACCGGATTGGAGTTTGCATTTCGAGCTCATGTGTGATGCAAGTGATGTGGCGGTTGGAGCAGTTTTGGGGCAATGTATTAACAAAATCTTCCATCCGGTATTTTATGCTAGTAAGAACATGAATGATGCCCAATTCAAATACACAGTGACCAAAAAAAAAGCTCCTTGCTATTGTCTTAGCTTTGGAGAAGTTCCGCCCGTTCTTGATGGGTACCAAGGTGATGAGAAAGAAAGACTCAAAGGCCAGATTAATGCGATGGGTGCTTCTGTTACAAGAGTTTGATCTAGAGATTCAAGACCGCAAGGGTAGTGAAAACCAAGTGGCGGACCACTTGTCTCGTTTGGAGGAGGAAGGGAGGCCACATGACGTCCTTGAGATAAATGATTCCTTCCTCGTCGAGCAACTTCTAGACATTTCAATGATCGGGATTCCATGGTTCGCCAACGTAGCAAATTATCTTGTGAGTGGTATTGTACAGAATTAGTTCTCTTCAAACCAAAGGAAAGTTTGAGCTTGATTATTATTGGGATGAGTTGTATCTCCTCCGGATTTGTACCGATGGTATGATTCGACGATGTGTACCGGAGGAAGAACAAGTGGAAAGTCTTGAGGCTTTCCACTCTTCACCATATGGTGGTCATAATGGTGGAGCTAGAATGACAACAAAAATGTTGAGTTGTGGATTCTATTGGGGCCAGTGGGATTTCTAAGAAAAAAGAGATGCCCTCACCACCATCTTGGAGATTGACATTTTTGATGTGTGGGGCATTGATTTCATGGGTCCATTCGTGAGCTATTGTGGGAACACCTACATTTCGATAGTTGTGGATTATGTGTCTAAATGGGTTGAAGCAGTTGCTTTACCCAACAATGAAGCTCGAAGTATGGTGGCATTTTGAAAATAAAACATCTTCACGAGATTCGATACTCCAAGGGCCATTATTAGTGATGGGGGATCTCACTTTTGCAACAAAACTTTTGATACCTTACTCATCAAGTATGGTGTCACTCACAAAGTCTCGACCCTCTATCACCCTCAAGCAAGCAGGGAAGTGGAAGTGTCCAACGGGGAGATCAAGAGTATTTTTTCAAAGACAGTGAATGCCAAACGGATGGATTGGTCAAAGAAACTTGATGATGCTCTTTGTGCTTATAGGACGGCTTACAAAACACCAATTAGTATGTCTCTGTGCTGGTTAGTATTTGGGAAAGCTTGTCACCTTACGGTGGAACTTGAGCACAAGCCTATGTGGGCATTGAAGAAGCTTAATCTTGGATGGGATGTCGCCGCCAACTTAAGGGTGGCATAGTTGAATGAGCTTGATGAATTATGGTACCATGCTTATACAAGTTCATCCTTATACAAGGACAAGATGAAGTACCTCCATGACAAGTACATCTGAAACAAGGAATTCAAAGAAGGTGGTCTTGTGTTATTGTTCAATTCTCGGTTACGAATGTTTTCGGGAAAGTTGAAGTATAAGTGGAGTGGTCCATTTGAGGTTGTGCATGTGACACCCTTTGGTTCATTAGACTTGAAGAACAAAAATGATGAAGTGTTTAGAGTCAATGGTCACCAGGTGAAGCATTATCTTGGCAAAGTTGATGATGGCCACGTTGTCGCGTTAATTCATTTCAAGTGATTGATGGTAATCTGCGTCGTGTCGTGACGTTAATTCAGGCGCTTCTTGGGAGGCAATCCATGTCTCTTTTTATTTTTCATTTTCTTTTTTTTGGATAGGTTTTGTATTGAGCTAACTGGTTTTGAATTGAATGGAAGGAATGAGGGTGCATTGCAGGTACTGTGCTAAAAAATTGGCCAAGTGTTGTAAAAGTGCGGACCGCACATTTATTGTGCGGACTGCACAATAGTGAAAGTAACTACATAGAGGAGTCTGCGGCTGCACAATTCTTTGTGCGTCCGCACAACTGGAGACCCAAAATGCGAAACTCTCTAATGTTTTGAGTTGCAGATAAAAGGCCATTCTGCAATCGCACACAAAATTGTGCGCACCACACTCACTTTTGTGCGGATTGCAGATCTTCATCAAGGTCCAGGTAAGGAGTGCGGGACACACTCAAAAATTGTGCGGCCGCACTCAGCTTTAATTTTGACCGCCTTGGTCAACCTATAAATAGAACCTCAGTGCATTATTCACAACTTTACACACTCTGAGTTCTTGAGACCTAAGCAAGCACAGTGCACAACAAATTAGTTCGCACTCCTAATTCATTTCTTCACTGATATTCTTACCATCCTTCATCACTGGTATGTTCAATTCATGTTTAGTTTGTTCTTCACTAGTATAGTTATTATTAGGCCTAAAATGTCAAATGTTATTCATGTGTGCTTAAAATTGTGTGGGTAATGTCATGTTTATCACTGGGGACTGGCTAGATCATTCATCATGTTTAATTTTCAAACACCAAGTCTAAATTGTGCAAAAATTGCAAAGCCTATAGTCAGTTCCGTTTTATTTCAAATTGTGCGGTCCGCAAATCTTGAGTTAGGGAAAAATGTGATGCATGTAAAGTGCGGAAAGCACTCAAAATTGTGCGATCCGTAGAAAAGTTATGCGGCCACATTTTTAAACATCAGAGAACAAGTAGTTTGAACCTGGGATTGTGCGGCCGCACTCAAAATTGTGCGGTCTCCACTTCAAAATTGTGCAGCCCGCACATGGAATTCTGTGTCCGCACTCAATTTATGCGGTCCACACTGTCTCTTTTGTACACTATTTTTCTGCAACTGTTAACACTGTTTTGAACTTTAACTGACTTATGTGCCTTGCATTGCAGACATTGTTTCGATCACGAGGTAGAGGTGATACATCTAAAGGGAGAGGTGAACCCTTTAGGAGTGCAATCAAAAGCCATAGCAAAAAAGCCAACCACTGGAGAGTTAGGGCCATAGAGCCCTCAGAATCTAGCTCGTATGCCCCGTCTAGGGAAGCGTCCGAGGGTCATTAAGTAGAGGTACAACCTGAGGCCCAGTCCCAACCATCACAATCTATTGGGAGATACCAACTGCGTAATGAACCCTTCTCCACAGCAAGATCTTCTGAGGGTTCCAATGCTGGTAGCCAGGGTTCATAGCCCTCCTCTACACACACTCCTTCTGCACCAGTTGCAGTAGATGATGATGATGTTCCTAATGATAGTAGGGGAGGTGACACTAGAGTGGGCGACCTAGAGAGGTCAAAGAAGAAGGAAGCGTAGGAATATAGGTTACTGCCTTCACAAAGTTTAGAAAGTGGTAGCCCCAGAGATCGCTCACACTTGAGCGACAATTCTTATTGAAAGATTTGGATAGATACAATCCAAATGTCCTTAAGCAGTTCTGAGAGCAAAAGGGGTGGATATGGTTCACCCAACCTGTTATGGATGAAAAAGAGCACTTGGTACGGGAGTTTTATGCAGTGTGGAACACATCAAGAAGGGTACCAAAGTGTCTAAAGTGAGAAACTTGAAGGTCAGATTCGACCAATGCACTCTGAACACATACCTGAGATTTGAGGAGGTAGAGGCTATCTAGTACATGGCGAAGCTTGCTAAGGGTGATGCAACTCGCCCGTGATTAGAAGAGATTGTGGCTTCTCCAGGACCACCACCACCGTGGATCACATCAGGGGTTTCTATTACACGGGCCACCCTCAATTTTGAAGCAAAAGGGTGGCAAACTTTTGTGTGCAGTTGTACTGACCCAAGCCGGAATGAGAACAATCTTCCGATCCCCCGAGCAGTTTTGGTGGCATCTATTATGGCCAGGTACCCAATCAATGTGGGTGCCATTATGTCGTCCAACATGTCAGTGGTTGTCCGAATAGGTGAAAGCTCCTACCCATATCCCAACACCCTCACAGAATATTTCACAGATGCAAAGGTGGAGCCGAGGAGTTTTGATACAAAAGTGCGGGCCAAGAATCCCTTCTCATGGTACTCCTTACAAGGTGCGGACACCCCGAAGTTCAAGGGTAAGGCAACTTCCACAGTTGGTCAGTCTGACGAGCCATCGGTGGTAGTTACAGAGTCTGCTGCTGAGCCATATACAACTCACATGCCTTCCAAAGCAGCCGGTCCTTCCATCGAGACAGCTGACATGCCACCACCTTCATCTTCTAGACCATCAGTATTAGTACCAGTTCCTGCCTCATCCACATATCCACCTATTGCGTTGCGAGTCTCCCGGACATTGGCGAGTCTTAACAAGTGGATGCAGACAACCACTTCTAAGCTATCTGACATATCCCGTGTTGTTGCATCACAATCTTCTACCCCAGCAATATCATGGGTCCCTCCCTCAGTGGGGGAAACATTAAAGAAGATTATGGAGAACCAGAAGACCATTGTGGATACATTAGTAGCACATGGGGGAGCGATTGAGGAGTTGGGAAAACAGGTAAAGAAGATAAGGAAATCCCAGGCTTCAAAGAAATTATTGGAGAGATTGAGAAAGGAGGTGACAGAGATTGAAGTAGCTGCTGATTTACCATTTGACCTTAGAGACAGATCCATCAGTACCAGAAGCACCATCAGTAGAGGCACCAGTTGGCAAGTCTGACGAGCCAGACCTTGCTGCCCACACTGCCGATGAGGTGCTTCAGATGTTCACCAACCCCGTTGTTCCCCAAGCTGAGGATGATGAGATCCAGTTGGAGTATCCCGAGGGTGGTGGTGCTGCCCGCATCCTGAGACCACATAGGGAGATTTCTTTACTCTCTACCTTTCCTTATTTTGATTTTTGCTAAGCATTAAGGACAATGCTTAATTTTATTCAAGGGGTGGTCTATTTTGGGTTGTTTGATTTGATGACATTGGCCTGTAATAACTTTAATACTATTTTTCATATATATATATATATATATATTACTCACTCTCTTTTGATTTATATATTATATTTCCCTCGGTTTGTATATTCATTTGCCTTACTTTCAGTAGTTTATTTCATAGCTTCTTTATTTTGTTTTCTTAATAGTCTAGATTCTTATTTACTTTAATAGCTTCTTTTTTATTTGGTAGCTTCTTTTTATGTTTAGGTGTGCAATAAGACTTTGATTTTCTTAATGCCAGGGTTCTTCCAAAGGTGGATTTTGTGTGAACCAGGTGGCTCTTCCCAACGATGGATGGTGTGACAACCTTATTACGAGATCGAGTCTGTTTTTGATGTTTTAGGTAGAAAAAATAGTGTTAATTAATAAATAAAAGGTCAAGCATGCTTCACTTTATACCAACACACTTAACTACACACTTATGGTTAAAAACAAATTTTTGGAAAGAAATGGTCCTAGTTAGTGACCTTGTGACTCTTGTGTTGACTTAGGCAATCATCGAGTGGTTTAGTTGAACCATTAGCGATTTTTAATATTGAATGTGGTTGTTGTGGGCCCCCAACTCTATTCTCTTTAACAATCTGGTTGTGTGAGAGGTGAGATATTTTGTTACAAGTCCAAGTACCTGTGTAAATGGTCTAGAACTTACCCCGAATGTGTTTCTAGGTGAAATTCTAAGTTTTTCTTGGCTTGAGAAGTGATTGTAGGATCTCCTTGACCCGTTTTGAAACTTTTCATGGTCCACCAATGATGTTATCCCTAGTTAACCCATTTGAGACTAAATCCTTCTTCATTTGATAACCATGTTACAAGCCTTTACACATTTTGTTGTGACCCTCTCTTGGCACCCGAGCTTTCCTTAGCACTCATGAGAAACAAATGGATAAAGCATAAGGTTGGGGGAGAGACGAGGAGTTGAAAGTGGTATCAAGGCACAAAAAGAGAAAAGAAGTGAAGAAAAGGAAAGGCAAAGAAAAAGAAAGAAAGAACAAAATAAAAACACAAAAAGAAAGTGAATAATGCAAAGGGTTGAAGGGATTCAATGGAAAGCAAAAGTTCAAAGCATGGAGAAAACAAAGAAGGAGAATATGAATATCATTACCAAGAAAGAGTGAATGTCAAATCTCTCTTGTTCCCCTAAGGAAAAAGAAAATGACTCAAAGAGTCGGAAAAACATAAGCCAAAAAGAGAAAATGAAGTGCTTCAGGAAAGATGAACCCTTTCTATTCCAACATTTCCCACCTTAGTCTAAAAGCCTTCATTACATGCCGAAAAGGGCCTACGCGATTTCAAGCCGAGTGAGCTTACATTAGTGGTGATCTACATGAGGGGCAAGCATATGGTACTTAGAGTCGTGCTTGTGACATTCTTTTGAGAGTGATTAGCGATCCTTTTACAAGCCATTGAATTGAGTGCTACATTCTTGAGTGAGAAGAGCTTCCGGAGAGTATAGGAGGAGGAGTTTGGGATCCACAATGACCTACATGAAAGTGCAAACTTCCTTGATGAATAAAGTCAAATCTTGATGCTCAAGTGTCACATTAGATCTATTTGCGCTTTAACATTCAAAACATGGCCTTGTTGATAATTCATCAGTGTGTGAGTAATTGTTGGTCCCATTTGATGTGTTTGATTCACCTTAGGCCAGCTGAAATAGCTCTTTTCTGGTGGAGGTGGGAATTACCTTATTTGCTTGAAGACAAGCAAAACCTTAAGTTTGGGGGAGTTGATAAGTAGGGATTTTGACTACGTATTTGCACTCTTTTACTTTCGTTTTAGCTCAAAAATGCTTAAAGGTGTCCCCGAGAACTAATGAAGTGTGCTTTCTTGTAAGAGTATTGGAAAATGATCCAAAGAGATGAAAATCAACTCAAGAAGGAGTAATTTTGGACAAGGACTAAAACAAAGAAAAAAGAGAAAAAGTGCGGGCCGCAGAATAATGTGTGTGGTCGCAGACTATGAAGAACCCCAGACAAATTTCCTTTACAAAGTGCGGACCGCATAATTATTATGATGCCGCAGAAGATGTGGTTCAGAGAGATGGAAGTTTGGGTCCCTGAAGAAGTGCGGACCGCACTATTATTTGCGGCCACATAATTCAAGAGTGCGGCCGCACTCAGAAATGTTCGGTCTGCAGAAGTCTCTCATGTCAAGTTCAAGTTCAAGAGTGTCGCCACACTCAGAAATGTACGATTTGCAGAATCCGAAGAAGTGTGGGCGCAACCCAGAAATGTGTGGCCGCAGAAGTCCATCCTGTCAAGCCAGCTTCAAAGTGCGGACCGCACACAGAATTGTGCGGCCGCAGAACCTCCGCAAGGGCAATTTTATCCGATAATTTCAGCTGGGTATAAATAGTTCTTTTTTTCAAATTTAGGTCAAGTTTTGAACACCAGAAAGTAGATAGTCATTTTCTAGAATGTATGTGGAAGTGCATTTTGGGCACGTCATACACTTAGTATAGATTTATACCTAATCCAATGTAATCTCTTTGAGGAATCGACCCCGACTCACATAGGGTAATTATGATTGCATCGACCGCTTCATAATCCCAATCAGTGGTGTGAATTTGGGCGACATCATGCACCAAAAAATTATATGCTTTATTATTGGTCACATATCCTACGAAAGTACAATCAACGGTTTCCGGTCCTATCTTTACCCTTCTGGGTTTAGGAACTCACACTTTTGTCGTACACCCCCACACTTTAAGATAATTCAAGTTGGGCTTCCTTCCTTTCCATTTTTCATATGGAATGGATTGCGTTTTGATATGGGGTACTCGATTTAATATCCTATTAGTCGTAAGAATATCTTCTCCCCCACTACAAGTTCTGTGTCAAACTAGAACTTATCAACAAAGCATTCATCATTTCCTTTAATGAACGATTCTTTCTTTCCGCAATACCATTGTATTGGGGTGTGTAAAGGGTCATTGTTTGATGAACAATTACATATTCTAAACATATCTCCTAAAAAGGAGATTGGTATTCACCACACATATCACTTCTTATCATTTTGATTTTCTTGTTAAGTTGCGTTTCAACTTCATTTTTGTATTGCTTGAATGCATCTATTGCTTCATCTTTACTATTAAGTAAGTAAACATCGCAATATCGAGTATTGTCTTCATTAAAAGTTATGAAATACTTCTTTCCACCGCGAGATAGTATTGACTTCATGTCGCAAATATCTATATGAATTAAGTCTAAAGGATTTGAATTCCTTCCAACTGACTTATAAGGATGTTTAACATACTTAGATTCCACACATATTTGACATTCTGATTTGTCGCATTAATACTTAGGCAATACTTCCAAATTAATCATTTTTTGCAAGGTTTTATAATTGACATGTCCCAAACGTATATGCCATGAATCATTTGACTCAAGTAAGTAAGAAGAAACTGAAATTTTATTATTGTCAACAACCATTACATTCAGCTGGAAACGACCCTCAGTAAGGTAACCTTTTCCTAAGTACATCTCGTTCTTACTTACTACAACTTTGTCTTAAACAAAAACACACTTAAACCTATTCTTAACGAGAAGTGAAATAGAAACTAAGTTCTTCCGTATTTCAGGAACATGACAAATGATGTTCAGAGTCACCACCTTGCTAGAGTTCATCTTTAGGAATATCTTACCATAACTTTCAATTTTGGCCGTTGCAGAATTTTGCATAAAAATGGTCTCGTCGGGTCCAGCGGGAGCTTATGAAGCAAATGCTTCTCTAACATCACAAACATGGTGGGTGACACCAGAATCAATCCACCACTCCTTAGGATTTTCCACTAAGTTGCATTCAGACAATATAGCACACAAGTCATCAATATCTTTATTTGTTTAAACCATATTTGCTTGACCCTTTTTCTTCTCTTTCTTTGGAGCACGACATTTTGCAGCTTTGTGTCCAGCCTTTCCACAGTTGTGGCAGTTTTCCTTGAATTTCTTCTTGATGGGATAGTTGTTTGGTCCAGAAGACTTCTTCCGCTTCTTCGGATTAGTTAGAGCAGTTTCAACAATATTTGCTCCCATAATTGTTGAGTTCCCATGTGTCTTCTTTTCATAGCACGATGAAGATATTATTTCTCAAACCGATTACATAGCACGATGAAGATATTATTTCTCAAACCGAAAACAAAAGAAGTAGAAAATTTGAAGATTTTAGTCTCCAAACTCATAGTAGAAATCACTAGGATTTAGTCTCCCACAAACAGAATATAAGATGAATACAGAAAAATAAACTTAAGTTCCTTAAGCTTGTTAAAAATCTGGATTCGAAAATATATTCAAAACCAGTAGCAATGGAAAAAATAAAAAATGTTGAAGAACAGAAAATGAATCTGAGCCCACTGAATTTACGGTGTTTCCTTAAGGAACTTAATCCCCTCCTAGTACCCCGAGGTTTAGGATTATTTTCTCCCAGGATAGAACGGATAAGCTCACTGGTGTAGCGGTACTTCAAATCTTAGTGATTAACGAATTCAAAGAAAAGTAGTAAATCACACTTACTGCTTTTTTTTCCTGTTAAAACAATGCAGAAAGAAAAAGGAGAAATCAGAATTTCCGTAAGGAAAATCTGAGGGTGAGTTCATGTATTTATAGCCAAAAAATATTGGGTTATACTGAAGAGTTACAACTCTTCACGTAAGGTTGCAACTCAAAATGGTTTCTTTATAAAACGACCATTTATGCAAACCGCCAAACACAAATTATAACGGAAAATCTAAATGGAGGAAAATCTAATCACTGTTACAGTAACTGTCTAATTTTGGATTAATTAATATTGCGTTAATATTAACAAATAAATTTGGTCCAAAAATTAATCAGTCAATTGACCAAATCCGAAGCCGAGCCGAGCCGAACGACGAAGACGGCGCGAAGCTTGCGTTCTTCTCAATTCTTTAAGAGCTAGAAGAAGAGCAATTGTATATATACCCATCAAAAGTGTTTTTCTCCTCCAATATGGGACAATGTCCCTTTGTCAAGGAGGAAAAATCAAATTTTCATTGTTCTCTCCATTTCCCATTTACCCTCTTTTAAGCTTTAAGAGGCTTAAACCCAAGATTTTGAACAATAAAATAATATGTATGAAAATCTCACATCAAATAGGTAAAATTTCAGGAAGGTCTTGGTTTAGTTAACCTGATGGTTTAACGTTAGAATGGCTTTGAATACATGTGAAATGGTTCATTAGCAGTTAATTATGGCTCCTACCAAAAAAAAAAAAAGGGGAGACATTTTATGTGTAAGGGTAAAATTTTATCAATAAGGGATATTTACACCAAATCATAATATGTGTTTGCAACTACTCAGAGACTTACTAATTTTAAGTGAAACAAAAAAGATCCACATTTTACAAGTTTTGAGGGAAAAACTAATTAAATCGATCAGTTTTGTGGTCAATACTCAATAATAATGGTTTGACTTTTCTAGTCGAACTTGTTTGGAGTGATATTTAAGCTCAACTTTGAAAACAGATAACTAATATATATCAGATGGATTTATGTTCTTTAATTTTTTCTAAATATTCTTTTTTGCTCTCTCTTACTATGATATATCTGAGGGTATGTTCGTAAATAAATGAGCAAGAAGTTATACGTTAATAAGCAATTATTTGAGCAGAGAAATATAATGAAAGGTTTCCTGGACCTTGGACATGTCAATTCTCATATTGTGCTTTGTTGGAATTGCTTGGATTGGTTTCTTCAACAATAGAGCACCAACTCGTACATATATGGCACAAAAGAAGTTCACAATCTGAGTTCTAAATTGTGATGCCCTTCATCCTTGATTTTTCTTTAATACACAGTCAAAGTCAACCAAATGAAGTCAAACTAAGCTACTAAATCAATTGCTCCAAATATATGAACCTCCCGATGGAGTATATCCTTTGATGGGCTAATCAACGTAATTAGCGGGAAGAGGCCTAGTTTGTGACTGGACATTTTCAACTAAGACCACAGTTATATTGAAACAAAGTGGAAAACAAATGTATTTGTCCATAAATTAGGAATTGTTCTATCTTGGTGGAAAATGTTTTTCAAAGAGAAAACGCTATCTGGATTACAAGGTAGCAAGACATTGAAAAATAGTTTAATGTGTGAATACAATCCGAAATTTTGAAATGTGGATTCGCAGGGATATATATGTGGAATATGTGCCTTAAGGTAGCGGTGAAATTGACAGAGATAATGGCTTATATAGATTAAATCAGCAATTTTTGTTAAACATACATAAACAAATAACTCAGACACTAAAGTTGAAAGCCTGAAATAAGTCAATTACTCAAAGACTCAAACCGTTATTTTTCCTATATAAAATATGCTTTTTTTTTGCTCGGAGAAAAAATAAAGTTTGTTTCTAATTGCTTCCGAAAGTAACAAGACCTCAAAACTTATCACTTTTTAAGACAAAAGAGTTAAGAATGTCGTAAAAGAGACACTTTTATGATTAGGGTTATGACATAATCTTTTAAAAACTCCAAAGTTTTCTTATTGACAAAAAAGTCCACCCTCCTCCTCCACCCCATATTCCTCCTCCCCTCATCCACTTGTTCCTCCATCTCGCAACGCTCCTCTCTATCCCCCGCCACTCCTAATCTTCAAACATTTAGGAAATATGTTTCAAATATCTAGAGAAATGCTTCAAACATTTCCCGGTGTCACGATCCCTAAATCCAACTAGTCATGATTGCATCTAACCCAATCCATTAGGTAAGCCAATTAACAAATATCCGATTCAAATAATATTTAGCTGACTCTAATACACTCCTTAAGGACTGGTAGTACAAATTATGAGCTTCTAAGATTTAGAATTTACAAAACTGGTGTAAAATAAAATACATCATCTGTTTGAAAATACATGAATAGATTTTTAAATCTAAAGCTACCAAGATCAAGAGGCAGTTATGACCGGAACGCAGGTATGTCTCCAATGCCAGCTCCCGCCATACACATCAACATCGACATCCAAAATTTGCACGCAAGGTGCAACCGTGTAGTATGAGTACAAACCGACCATATGTACTCAATAAGTAACAAACTTAACCTTAGGTTGAAAGTAGTGACGGGAAGAAACAAAGGTCAGCCAACACCAATAACCAACAACAATTTATAACAATATAATGAAAGTGACACCAGTAATAACTCAACAATAAAATGTTCAACTCGTATACAATTCCGAAAAATTAAACATTTTCTTTTCAAGTATAACAATAAAACTAAAATCTTTTGCCGAAAATCACCGAAAATATAAGTAAGTCTGAAATCTGTGTTTTCCCTCGAAAACTTTAACGACAGATAAGAAATTTAATTATCAGATGGCATGAGGAAAAATACTTCTCTATGTTTACATATCAAGTATGCATGTTTAATGCAATGCAACGCAGTGATGAACTCATGTACTCACACTCTCAGAGTACTCAATCTCACTGTCTCGCATTTCCACTCATCACGCTCAATAGTCAACACACTCAGTCACTCGGCACTGTACATGGCAGATCCAACCCAAATATAATGACAACTTGCACACAGTCACTCAATACTGTATATGGCAAATCCAGCCTAGGGAAGATCCATACCAAATAAATATACATAATAACTGGCATTCAGTGTAACGATTCGACCAGTCGTTTTGATCTCTAGCACGTCATTCGGCGGTTTGAGGCCTTGTCTAGTTTCACTTAAGGTATTACGACTTGTCCATGTGGCCGGAATTGAATTTTGGGAAGTTCGGAGTTGATTTGGACAGAAAATTCTCATTTTTGAAGATTTAAGTCGGAAGAGTTGACTAAGGTTTGGAGTTTGAGTAAATGACCTCAGAATCGGGATTGGAAGATTCCAATAGATTCGTATGAAGATTGTGGACTTGGTGGTATGCCCGGATCAGGTTTTGGATGACCCGAGACCGTTATAACGCTTATTGTGAAAAGTTGGCATTTTGGAAGAATTTCATGAATTTGGGTTGAAGTGTATTTTAATGTTATCGATGTCCATGTGGGATTCCGAGTATGAGATTAGTTCCGTGTGGTAATTTTTGACTTATGAGTGTGTCCGGATATTTATTTGGAAGTCCGTAGTTGATTTTGGCTTGAAATAGCAAAAGTTTGAAATGGAAGATTTGGATGTTTGACCGAGAGTTTACTTTTTATATCGAGGTCAAAATCCGATTTTAGAAATTGGAATAGGCCCGTTATGTCATTTATGACTTGTGTGCAAAATTTGAGGTCAATCGGACTTGATTTGATACGTTTCAGCATCGAATGTAGAAGTTGAAATTTCTTAGTTTCATTAGACTTGAATTGGGGTGCAATTCATTTTTCAGCGTTGTTTGATGTGATTTTAGGCCTAGACTAAGTTCGATTGATGTTTTAGGACTTGTTGGTATATTTGGTTGGGGTCCCCGGGGCCTGGGATGTGTTTCGGGTATGTTTCGGGTGTTATTGGATCATTTATGGCTACTTTGGATGCTGGATTTCTGATGTTTGGTGTTGTTCTTTGCATTTGCGAAGAAGGATTTTGCTCTTCGTGTTCACGAAGAAGGAATTCCCGTTGTCGGTTGTCCGGATTTGAAAGCTTATATCTCGCAATCTATAAGAAATTTGAAGATGATCCGAAAATAAAAGTTGTAGCCCTTTGTGTCTATTTTCAGAAAATCAAACCATTTGGTATTTGGAGTTGTGTACAAGAAGTGATGGTTAGTAAACTAAAGGCTGTTGGGGAAGATGTCTGGAAATCGCGAAGAAGAAATTTGTGTTGCACATGGATGACTTTGGAAGCATAAATATCTAAATCTATAATGAATTGGGAGATGACCAAAACATGAAAGGTGTTCTTGATGTCTAATTTTCATAAGGGTAAACCATTTGTCATTTGGAGTTTTGTACAAAACGTTATGACCATTATACTAGAGGCTATCTCAGAAGAGTTTGGAAATGACTTTTGAAAATTTTGTTCATCGCGAACGCGATGGGAGGCTCGCGAACACGAAGAAGGAAGTCGGGGCAGTGTTATAAGTCCTCTATTTCAGACCTTTGAGCCATTACTTTGTATTTTTAGTTAGGAACCTTGAGATTTAGCGATTTTGGAGAGGAATTTCACCACAAAACTTGGGGTAAGCATTCTTGACTCACTTGTGACTATATTTCACGGATTAATCTTCATTTTCAACATTAGATTATTGATTTTTTTCAAGAAGAAATCGGAAGAAAATTATATAATTTCACAAAATAAATTTTTGAGTTTGAATACCGATTCAGAGTCGAATTTGAATGAAATTAGTATGGTTTTTTGTGAGTTTCGGCGGGTTCCGAGACGTGGGCCCCACTCCCAACTTTTCGAGCGGAGTTTGGAATTTTTATAAATTTTTCAATTTCAAGCATGGAAGTATATTTTTGATTAATTTACACGTTTTTAACTAGTTTCGGATTGAACGGCACCAAGTGGGGCTTTAGGCGAAATTGTGATCGGAAATTGGGCTTTAGGACGAGGTAAGTCTCTTTTCTAACCTTATAAGAGGGAATTAACCTCATAGGTGAATTGATTACTATGTGCTTCTATTTGTGGGGGGCTACGTACGCACGGGGTGACGAGAGTCCATACGTAGCTACTAATTATGCTTATGTCAGGGTAGTCTAGGACCCAAATCATGTTGTATTTGCGATGTTTTCACCCTACTTGTTAATTTAATTGCGTAACTCATGTTGGAACTTGATAAATAAACTGTAAAGGGTTAAACTTCATTTACTTGAGTTCTGGACGGGTCACTTGACCGTTAATGAGAATTTGTATTAAATCCTGAATCGTTTGTTTTAATGTATTTTTCTCTTCTTGTGGAGCAGGCCGAACACCTCGGTAGTAGATTGATGCATCTATTCTTTGTGACGTTCGACCCTCGACAGTGCACACTTTATATATTTGTATGTTGGATCGAGCCGTATGACCTCGACATAATTCGTGCGTAATAATTTTTGGAGTCCAGTTATAATTGATATTGTCTCATTGGCGTGAGAGATAAAATTTGTTAAATAATGGAAATAAATTTTGGATTTACTTATTAGGGAAATAATTGTTTATTTATTTCTTGTTATCGAGTTTTCAGTTGTATTTATATAATCGATGCTTAATTATAATATCAGTACTTTATTGTTAGCTCATAGTAAGTGTCGAAGCCTACCCTTCGTCACAACTTATTCGAGGTTAGACTAGATACTTACTTGGTACGCGTTAATTTACGTATTCATGCTACGCTTGCTGCACAATTTACGTTAATTTACATACTCATGCTACACTTGTTACATATATGTCTAGTGGTCTTGTAGGCGCAGTGGCGCGACTATAGCAGGGACGTAGGTGAGCTGCATTCCTTGTTGCGAGTCCGCAACACAGAGTCTCCATCCGAGTTATTTACATTCTCCTGTCTAATTAGTATTCCAGACATATGTTGTATTTATCATATTTTCCTAGTTAATGCTCATGCACTTGTGACACCGGGTTTTGGGGGTTCCTACTGGATGTTTAGTATGGTAGTTCACGTAATTATCATTGTTTCACCCTGTAAGTTTGATTTCATACTATTTAATTAATGAAAATTATGATTTCAAAGGAATAAAATTGAGGAATTAAGTAGATCAAACATAGTTGGCTTGCTTGACGGCGACGTTAGGCGCCATCACGACTTATAGTGGATTTTGGGTCGTGACAGCTTGGTATCAGAGCATTAGGTTCACTTGGGTCTCACGAGTCATGAGCAAGTCTAGTAGAGTCTTGCAGATCGGTATGGAGATGTCTGCACTTATCTTCGAGAGGCTACAGGGCTATTAGGAGCACTTCCCTTCTTGATTCCTCATTGTGCGATTTGATTCCTTCGAGGCTTATGCCTTTATTTCTATCCTATTCATTCTCGTACGGTGTTGAGCACTCGTGTCAATTGGGCATCGAGGAGTTGAAGTGGTACTACCAACATGGAGCAGGATGTTTCTCTATGTGCATTCGAGCAAGTTATTATCGTCTTCTTGCGGAAGGATGTTCTGTCATTTTAACTCAATAACTGTATTTTTTAGGGATTGAGGCTACGCGCAAATTGCAATGATGTTCAGACGTTGTTATCACACAATGTTGGTGTAATGGTAAGACGTTTATTTATATGTCGAGGCAGTGAATGTATTGGAAAGAGGATTTCTCAACACATGATTTAGAGATTCAGCGCTTATTTCCAGCAAAGGAAAGGCAATCGGACTTTGAATATTCAGGTTTGGGTTGAAAGAGTAACGAGACTTGGTATTTTCGGGCGTGGTGGAATTTTCATCTGTGATATGGTGTAGTTTTCCTTGTTTGAATGTATTAAGTTTGCCGGTGTTATGGTCTTCTTCAATTCGCCTTTGGGGCAGGGTATTGTGAAAGGCCGCTGGGGAAGCGGTCGTCAGAGATAGCGGTGTGAAGCGGTTCAGAATCGAATCAGTGTTTCTAATGTTGATGGCTCGAGAAAGATGTCATCTAAGAGGTTTAGAGTTGATGGAAATTCACTGGTTCCGGTTCTACAAGTATGGATTTGATTTGAGGCAACATTTGGGTAGCAAAGAATGAGGAAGGACATGGAGGGTGGTGTCTCGCGGTGGTTGAATTATCAGCAGGTCAAGTATGAAAAGTAGAGGTTGAATAGTTACTTAAAGAAGATGGTTTAGCCGAAGTGGGAGTGGCAGAGTAGCGTATGGATTCTGTGGTAGGATAGCCACACGACTTGAGAAAAACTTAGAGTGATTTGGGAATCATGGTGGGCAGTGACTAGGTCTACGGACATAATTTGGAATGTTGGCTACTATACTGAGGAAGATTGGATACGATAGAAAAGAGTTTGCTTCATATGAAGGGGAATGCAGCATGACTTCAAACTGGAATGTATTATCACACTTTTAGTTGATGTCAATGGGGAGTGAACAGACTTGTACAACTGGTGAGTGAGCACGAGCTCAAGAGGGTTTACTGATTTCGTAGTAATTACACCCAGCGCAACGTCGTTGGAAGATGTCAGCATGGAATTTCCATAGGTGGGTTATCTCCTATGAGCAGGTTAGTTATTGCGTGTTGTTGATGAAGCTTTTACGAAAAATTCTGCTGGCTATCCGGTAAGAGGTCGAATATGTGAATCTGGCTAGTGATTCAGAATGTTCATGAAATGTTTAACAGATAGATTTCGAGAAACTTAGCGAGTTGATTGTGTGAGATCATGGTAATTGGGAATAAGGGATCTTGGTGGGTTCCAATGTTATGAGATTGTAGCTTCAAGCTAAGTTGGGGAGCCCCACCATCTATGGTTGGATCATGTGGTTGTCTGCTTGTGCGGTCTCTGATCATTATTGTATTTGTGGGTTATTGTGGATAAGGAAAGAAAAACATCAGGGTAAATTCGAGCAAAGGATTTGAGGAATGTGTGTTATATTTGTACCTTATTGACTCATGTTCAGGTTTTGGGAAGACTTAGATTTAATGCTTCTTGTGGGTATCTTATACAAGGAAAAGAATTCAGTTGGGTGCTTCTTTGATAAAGTGTTCACGTGCTGGCAGAGCACTAGAGTTTGGCTTATATTCGGGGCTACGTTAGAGTGGGTGACTCTCAACAGTGGTCCTAGTGGGTTCAAGAATTCAAGTGCAGTGCCTAAGGACTTGGAATGATTTACATTATCATTGGGTATGACGTGCAGTATTGGAGGAAGGGAAGAAATAGCTTCGGATTCGCATAAGGTCTTGCAGAACAGGTGTACCGGTTGGTGATGCTATTGCGCGCATAAGGAGAATATGAGATGGTTCATGGGTATTGAGACAATGTGGTCTCGCGGATTGGGTCACCTGATATGAGTCTTGTTGGGTTTCATTACATTTTGAATGGAGCTATTATTATTTCTAGGCCAAGTCCCGAGTAAATTGGAAGAAGTGGCTCAATTGGTAATGGTTGAATCAGCACGATTGTGATAGTGATCAGTTTCTTCAGTGTGAAGTTATACATGTAGTTTGTGGTTGTACACTTGGGCTTGAGCTCCACCACAACTTGATTGATTTGGGAGGTATTTGATTCGAACGACTTTGTTGTGTAAATGGATTTCGGAAGAGTTATGGCGGTTTAGATCACGACATGAGGTTGTATTTTCTACGGTTTGAGAATCCAGTTGCGTGGAATTGGTTCTTCTGAATGAGCTAAGTGAAAGTTTTCTAGTCAATGAAGTGTTTTATCCCATTATTAGTTCAAGGGCTATGGTTAATACATGTGTTATCATGTAGCGGCATGATAGGTGTAGAGAGCGGCATAGGGACGGGAATTGGAGGTCGAGCTCAGATGAGCAGGAGTGAATTTAGATGTTCAGAGTAAGCTGGCATTTTGTTTAGTATCACCTGAGGATGGTGTTCTGTGGAAGAGGCTTTATGTATTGACTTGCGGATTTTTGATTCGTTTTTTATAATTAGAACAGTTATGGTATGGATGTGCGGATTTTCTACCTGAGCGGAAGGTCGTGGGAGCATACCCCACGGAGAGATTTGTATAAGTGTGGCATGTCAGTCACTTGATTGTTAAAGATTGAAACCAAGTATGGAGGTTATGGTAATTGCAAATGCGAGAGTTTATGCCTGAGAAGCATTCTATTCCTTGGACTGTGGATCATGAAAATTTGTTCCAGGTTTGACGGATATTCTTATGTGTCATGGAAAAGGGAGATTGTGGATCCTTTAAAGACTAATATCCCAGTACGGTACAATCAGAATCGGCTTGAGGTCCGTTGATGGATCTAAATGTGGTTGTGTGCTCTACACCAGGATGGGTGTGTTCATTCAGCATAACATTTCTTATGGAGGAGTATTCGGCATTGGATGTTGTTTTCGTCGTCAGCTATTTCATGTAATACTGTATTGTGCCATGTGGGTTGTGAGACAGCTTGATTATTCACACAAGTGTTGAGGTCCCTCATAGAGGTGGTGTTATGTGAGCAGGATGGCTCTCGAGATGCAGATCATATATTGTACCTTAGTTGTGCTTGAGTTTCGTAGCGTATGGCGCTACCCGTCTCCCCAGGATTTGTATTATTCACTTGGCGTGCTTGTGGTTGATATTCATACATTTCGTGAGTACAAGCGTTACGACTTGACATGTGTTTTCTTTTGATTGTCATGAGCGGATCGGGTGGCACGCTGCCACGAGTATATTGTTTGGACCGCCACAAGGTATGATTTGTGGATCGGATTGCACGCAACAACAATGTCACATTTGATCGGGTTCACGTCGTAACAATGATATGATAAGCACGATCTCTGATATTTATTGTGTGTGTCCTGTTTCTTTCCTTTAAGAAAGGCTCATAGTATTTGATGGCCGTTTTATTCGTTACATAGGATGGATAGTTCTTTTCCAGAGTTCGTCCTTCCTTATATGTTATATTCCAGTTGTAGCTTGTAGGCGCATTGATGGTGTCATATGAAATCTTGGATAGTGTTTGTGGTGGCTTATTGCCGGAGTAGCTTGTACTGGGTGAGACGAGATTATTGAACATGAGATCAGTGCGATAGAATTTATATAAGGCATATTAAAGATTAAATATCGTTATATAGTTTAGAATGAGGCAATGGTTCTTGTCAGGAGGAGAGACTCAATGATTTGTTGATTCGACAGGTGGTTATGAATTTCTACATATCTCTTCCGTCGAGGCAGAATTGCAAGAGTTGGAATAGGACTTACATGCCTCATGAGGTGTGTTATGGGCATCGAATTTGTGGAATTGAGGCTATTATTATCAGAGGATGTTATTATGGTCATGTGGATTATGCGGTGCATGGTGTGCATTTAGTAAGGGTACAAAATCATGTTCTAGTGCAGGGTGTAGTGACCGATACAATGTTCGTATGCTGAAAGCAGACCTGGTAGAGGATTTCGGATGTTGGAATTTGGCTCTAAGGCTTATTTACAACAACAACAACAACAACAACATTCCTAGTAAAATCCCACTAGTGGGGTCTGGGAGGGTAGGATGTACGCAGACCTTACCCCTGCCCCGGAAAGGTAGATTGGCTATTTCCGGGAGATCCTCGGCTCAACAGAAGAGACAATAAAATCGGAAAAGAAACAAAGAAAGAGATCTGTAACAACAAAAGAAGCAAAAGAAGTAATAATATCATCTTAAGAGACACCAAATAAGTGAAAGAGAGTGCAATAATACGTTCCTATGCAAAACAACAAAATAGTGTGAACACAACATAGACCGCTAACAGACATAGGCAAAACTCTATAAGACTACCTGGTACAAAGAGGGGAAAGCTATTAACTACCCCTAGCCTACAACCCTAATGCTCGACCAACAAACATTCCTTAAAAGCCATGTCCTCGGAAATGTGAAGTCGCGCCATGTCTTGCTTGATCACCTCGCCCCAATTCTTCTTAGGCCACCCTCTATCTCTTCTCGTTCCAGCCAAAGACAACCGCTCGCATCTCCTAACCGGGGAATCTATTGTTCTCCTCCGCACGTGCCCAAACCACCTAAGCCTCGCTTCCCGCATCTTGTCATCCGCGGGAGCAACACCCACCCTCTCTCGAATATCTTCATTCCTTATCTTATCCAGTTTAGTATGCCCGCATATCCATCTTAACATCCTCATCTCGGATACTTTCATTTTCTGGATATGTCTATTCTTAACTAGCCAACACTCAACCCCATATAACATAGTCAGCCTAACCACCACCCTGTAGAACTTACCTTTGAGTTTCGGTGGCACCTTCTTTTCATACAGGACCCCAGATGCTAACCGCCGTTTCATCCAAGCCACCCCAATGCGGTGCGTGACATCCACATCGATCTCCCCATCTCCCTGGATAATAGACCCTAGGTACTTGAAACTTTCTCTCTTGGGGATGACTTGAGAGTCGAGCCTCACTACCACGTCCACTACCCCCGTCATGCCACTGAACTTACACTCCAGATATTCCGTCATAGTTCTACTAAACTTGAAACCTTTGGACTCCACATCCTGCCTCCACACCTCCAATCTCTCATTAACACCGCTACGCGACTCATCGATCAGGACTATATCATCAGCGAACAACATACACCATTGCACCTCCCCTTGAATATGTGTGTCAAGGCATCCATCGCCAGAGAAAATAAGAATGGGCTAAGCATAGATCCTTGGTGTAATCCCATAACCACCGGAAAAAGCTCAGAGTCACCTCCCATAATCCTGACCCGAGTCTTAGTTCCATCATGCATATCTTTTATCGATTTAATGTAAGATACCGGCACCCCTTTCACTTCCAGGAATCACCAAAGAACGTCCCTAGGGACCTTGTCGTTCACCTTCTCTAGGTCAATAAACACCATGTGAAATCTGTCTTCATATCCCTGTACTATTCCACCAACCTCCTGATAAGGTGGATAGCTTCCGTAGTAGAACGTCCCGGCATGAACCTGAACTAATTTTCATAAATAGGTACCGCCCTCCTCACCCACTTTTCCACCACCCTCTCCCAAACTTTCATGGTATGACTTAACAACTTGATGCCCCTATAGTTGTTACAATTTACGATATCCCTTTTGTTCTTAAATAGAGGAATCATCGTACTACATCTCCACTCATTTGTCATCCTCTTCGTCCTGAAAATAACATTAAAAACCCAGTCATCCATTCTAAGCCTGCTTTACCCACATACCTCCAAAATTCTACTGGAATCTCGTCTGGTCCGGTCGCTTTTCCCTGACTCGTCTTACCCACAACTCCCACTACCTCCTCAACCTTGATACGCCTACAATACCCAAATTCTCTGTGACTCTCGAAGTGTCCCAACTCCCCTAGCACGATGTTACCGCTCCCCTCTTCATTCAGAAGTATATGAAAGTATGTCTGCCATCTATGCTTAATCTGGGAGTCTTCCGTCAATACTCTACCTTCCTCGTTTTTGATGCACCTCACTTGGTCCAGGTCATGAACCTTCTTCTATCTCACTTTGGCCAGGTTAAATAACTTCTTGTCCCCACCTTTGCCCCCAGTTCCTCATATAACCGATCAAATGCAACAATCTTATCCTATATGACCGCTAATTTCGCCTCCTTCCTAGCTTCCTTATACCTTACTCTGTTTGCTCTCCTCTGCTCCTCACCGGTACTCTCCACTAACGTAAGGTAAGCCATTTTATTTGCTTCAACGTTACCTTGGACCACATCATTCCACCACCAGTCTCTTCGGTGCCCACCATAGTAGCCCTTCGAGACCCCTAACATCTCTCACACCGCCTCCCTTATACATTTCACCACCGCCGTCCACAGATCATGCGCATTATCCTTAGCCAAAGCACCCCACATAATCCTCGGTTGACCCCATACAAACCTCTTCTTCCTCTTTATCGCGATACCAATATCCATCACCAGGAGCCTATGTTGAGTCGCGAGGTTCTCACTCGGGATCACCTTACAATCCTCGCACAACCCCCTATCACACCTCCTGAGGAGGATATAATCAATCTGGATCTAAGGCTTATTTGACTAAATAAAAGGAGGATCTTCATACTGTCTTGAGTTAATGAGCTCAACTAGGTTGTGGTAGCACGGGTAGGTGCACGAGGTGTTGAAAAGTGATTTCGGATAACTTCAGAACAGTTCTTAGCACGTTCGAGGATGAATGCATGTTTAAGTGGGGGGAATGTAATGACCCGATCGATCATTTTGATCTCTAGCACATCGTTCGATGTTTTGAGGCCTTGGGTAGCTTCATTTCAGGTATTACAACTTGTGCATGTGGTCAAAATTAAATTTTGGGAAGTTCGGAGTTGATTTGGAAAGAAAATTCTCATTTTGGAGGCTTTAAATTGGAAGACTTGACTAAGGTTTGACTTTTGAGTAAAAGACCTCGAAATCTGGATTTTAAGGTTCCAATAGGTTCGTATGATGATTGTGTACATGGGCGTATTCCCGGACCGGGTGTTGGATGTCCCGGGAGCGTTACAACGCTTATTGTGGAAAGTTGCATTTTGGAAGAATTTCATGAATTTGGGTTGAAGTGTATTTAATGTTATCGATGTCCATTTGGGATTCCAAGCATGAGATTTCTTATGGTGATTTTGGACTTAAGAGTGTGTCCGTATATTTATTTGAATGTCTGTAGTTGATTTTAGCTTGGAATGGCGAAAGTTGAAAATGGAAGGTTTGGATGTTTCACCAGGAGTTGACTTTTTGATATGGGGGTGGAAATCTGATTCTCGAAACTGGAATAGGTCCGTTATGTTATTTATGACTTGTGTGAAAAATTTGAGGTCAATCGGTCTTGATTTGATAGGTACATCGAATGTAGAAGTTGGAATTTCTTAGTTTCATTAGGCTTGAATTGGGGTGCAATTCGTGTTTTTAGCGTTTTTTGATGTGATTTGAGGCCTTGAATAAGTTCGTATGATGTTTTATGACTTGTTGGTATATTTGATTGGGGTCCCTAGGGCCTCAAGTGTGTTTTAGGTATGTTGCGGGTGTTATCGGAACATTTTGGGCTACTTTGGATGCTGGATTTCTTATGTCTGGTGTTGTTATTCGTGAGGAGCTTCTCGCATTTGCGAAGAAGGATTTTGTTGATGGGACTTTGCTCTTCGCGTTCGCGAAGAAGGAATTCTTATTGTCCATCGTCTGACTTTGGAATCTTATATCTCGCAATCTAAAAGGAATTTGGAGATGATCCAAAAAATTAAAGTTGTAGCCCTTTTTGTCTAATTTTCAGAAGATCAAACCATTTGGAATTTGGAATTGTGTACAAATAGTTATGGTTGGTACACTACACACTGTCCGGAAAGATGTTTTGAAATCGCGAAGAAGAAATTTGTGTTGCACATGGTTGACTTTGGCAGCCTATATCTCGAAATCTATAATATACTAGAGGCTATCTCAGAAGAGTTTCGAAATTGCTTTTGAATTTTTTTTTTCATCGCAAACGCGATGGGAGGCTCGCGAACGCGAAGAAGGAAGTCGGGGTAGTGTTATAAGTCCTCTATTTCGGACCTTTGAGCCATTATTTGGTATTTTAGTTGGGAACCTCGGGATTTAGCTATTTAGGAGAGGAATTCACCATAAAAGTTGGGGTAAGCATTCTTGACTCACTTGTGATTATATTTCATGGATTAATCTTCATTTTTGACGTTAGATTATTGATTTTTTTCAAGAAGAAATCGGAAGAAATTTCTATAACTTCACCAAGCGAATTTTCGAGTTTTGAATACAGATTCGGAGTCGGATTTGAATGAAATTAGTATGGTTGAACTCGAAATTGGATGGGTTGTTGGATTTTATGAGTTTTGTTGGGTTCCGAAACGTGGTCCCCACTGCCAACTTTTCGAGTGGAGTTGGGAATTTTTTATAAACTGTTAAATTTCAAGCATTGGAGTATATATTTGATCAATTTGCACGATATTTGACTAGTTTTAGATTGAACGCACCAAGTTGGGGCTTTAGAGCGAAATTGTGACAGGAAATTGGGCTTTAAGACGAGGTAAGTCTCTTTTCTAACCTTGTAAGAAGGAATTTACCCCACAGGTGAATTGATTAATATGTGCTTCTATTAGTGGGAGATATTTACGCATGAGGTGACGAGAGTCCGTACGTAGCTACTAATTATGCTTATGTCCGGGTAGTCTAGGACCAAATCATGTTACACTTGCTACGTTTGCACCCTACTTGTTAATTTAATTACTTAACTCATGTTAGAACTTGATAAATAAATTGTAAAGGGTTAAACTTCATTTACTTGAGTTTTGGACGGGTCACTTGATCGTTAATGAGAATTTGTATTTCTTTGGATATTAGCCTCTTAATAAATCTTGAATCGGTTGTTTTAATGTATTTTTCTCTTCTTGTGGAGCGGGCCGAACGCCTCGGTAGCTGATAGATGCATCTATGATTCGTGTCGTTCGACCCTCGGTAGTGTACGCTTTATATATTCGTTTGTTGGATTGGGTTGTACGACCTCGGCATAATTCGTGCGTAATAATTCTTGGAGTCCAATTATAATTGATATTGTTTCATTGGCTAGAGAGATAAAATTAGTTAAATAACGGAAATAAATTTTGGATTTACATAGTAGGGAAATAATTGTTTATTTACTTCTTGTTATTGAGTTTTCAGTTGTATTTATATAATCCATGCTTAATTATTATATTGGTACTTTATTGTTAGCCCATAGTAAGTGTCGAAGCCGACCCCTTGTAACTACTTCTTCGAGGTTAGACTAAATACTTACTGGGTACGCATTGATTTACGTACTCATGTTACACTTGCGTCACATTTTGTGCAGGTACATATATGCCTAGTGGTCTTGTGGGGGAAGAGGCGCAGCTATTGCGAGGACTTAGGTGTTGTACATATATGTTACGAGTCCGCAACACACTGAGTCTCCATCCGAGTTATTTACACTCTCCTGTCTAATTTGTATTCCAAACAGATGTTATATTTTATCATATTTTCCTAGTTAATGCTCATGCACTTATGACACCGAGTTTTGGGGGTTCGTACTGGATGTTTAGTATGGAAGTTCACGTAATTATCATTGTTTCACCCTATAAATTCTATTTCATACTATTTAATTATGAAAATTATGATTTCAGCGGAATAAAAGTGAGTAATTAAGTGGATCAAACATAGTTGGCTTGCATGACGGCGGCGTTAGGCGCCATCACGACCTATAGTGCATTTTGGATCGTGAGATTCAGTCACTTAGTACTGTACAAGGCCAATATATCCCAGGGGACTCCATCCCAAATATAAATAAATAAGGCAACTTCATGCCCAGAGAACTCCATCCCAAATATAAATAAATAAGGCAACTCCATGCCTAGGGAACTCCATCCCAAATATAATATCCATTGCGCTCACTGTGGGAGGTGCAAATTCCGGAGGGGCTACTTCATCCCAAGCACTATAATAATCCAGAGCATAAATAAATAAAAATATACTCCGGTGTGCAACCCGATCCCATAATAATAAAATATATAAAGCCAATATGGCATGTTGCGACGTGCAACCTGATCTCATAGTTATCCTCACAATCAGGCTCTTGGCCTCACTCAGTCATCAATCTCTCATGTCTCTCGGGCTCACAATGTCATAAATTAGCCCAAAATGATGATATGATGTATCAATAAATAGCAACAGAGACTGAGATATGATATGCAATGAATGAACATGACTGAGTACGAAATTATAATTCAAACATATAATGCGACATCAGAAATGACCACAGTGGGTCCCAATAATACCAACATTTTCCTAAGGCGAAATACATAAACCACCCCTTTAAGTTGTCCCCAACGATAAACCAGACACTCTAACTAAGCCAAGGACCAACTAAACACCGCATGTGTCTATTAAGAGCGTCAACTAAACACCCACGCATGACTTGGCATATCGCGTGTTGCATACTCATGTAACATCACATTGCCTCAAATTTTAACCCATTTCCAGCAGAAATAAATGGGTGTAATTCCTAATTTTTTCTTAGTCTAATTTTATACCCAAATTGAGAAACCTAATTACCACTTCCTCTTCAACAATCCTAGTCTTTCTTCTATGGTTCTTCACCGTCTCTCTTTTCACCGTTAAAACCAAACCTACAAATACAAAGCATTCATCTTTCTTCTTCCTATCTTCTTTTTTTTTTAAATTTTTTTTCTTCCTGGCGTTTCTTTTCATGAATGCACCATAGCCCCCTATAAACAAATATTCATATATATCCATTAAATAAAGAATCTCCACCTTCAAAATCATTGAGTTGTTGTATTGCACCGCTCTTCAATGTCATAGATACCAAAAAGGCAAGAAATTTTAATAACAAGTCAAATAGATGCAACTTCGAAGGTGGAGCAAATTAAATTTTGAAGGAGCCTTTCTAGGCGAGTTCATGAGGTTAGGTTGGCTTTCTTTCCGAATCGTTGAGCTTTCTTGATTTATTTGTAATCTGATGAATCTATGGTTGTGGGATGAAGCTCAAGTGGGCTTATGACGGTGAGGAGTGATAAAATGGTCGTATATGGATAATCAAAACTAGGAAAGCTGATGATTTTAGAGAGAATGAGGGAAGTGTGTTCGTTTTGATAGGAAAATAGTGGCCGAATTGGATGGTTTTGTGCGGTTTATGGGTGATATAGGAAAAAAAGTTTTTCTTTTCTTTTCTTTAAGTGTATTTCTTTGTTAATTACAAATATCAAAAAATTTAATTATAAATTACATGTCATTATTTAATTGGTTCATTTGAAACGTCATTGGCAAGTGTAACTCACACATCTGGTCTGCTGCACTCGGGTGTCTATTTGATTTACTTAACACTCACTTAAAGTGTTTAAATGATAAATGGGTCAATTGAGGTGTTTGGATGATCATTGAGGACAACTTAAAGAGGAAGGTTTATGTATTTCGCCTTTTCCTAAGCATGATTTCTAACATAAGTCACAACTCAGTTTCTCTAACACATAAAAGTACATGGAAAAATACAAGTTAATTGATTATATAGCTCTACGGAATCGACTGAGTCTCAATTCCTACGGTGCACGCCCCCACACCTGTCACCTAGCATGTGCATCACCTCCAAACAAATCACATAACACGTAAAATTAAGGTTCATACTCTTAGCTCCAAGTTTAGAAGTGTTACATCAAGTCGTGCAAATCCCTTGCCTCGCGAATTGGCCTCTTAACGCCTCGAATATAGCCACAAATAGTTCGATACAATCAATACAAGCTATGGGAATCAATTTCAAATGATAAAAGGGCGAATCTTTAATCAAAACCCTGAAGTCAGCCAACTTAAAACTTACGGGAACATCATTAAATTTTATTCTAAGAGAGAAGTTTAGCCAACATACTTGAAATTGTCCCATTAATGATACTACAACGCTAAGCAACTTCAATCTACCATATCAACATCCAATGGAACCAACATTAGTAATAATTCCATTGTTTAGGCAATTTAGACATTTTATCAGGCACCTAGTAAACATTAATCTCTACATCTCTTAACCGTAGAATTAGTTCATCCAACCACCACCATTTATAAATAATTTATCCCACTATTTTTCTTAAATAATTCACACGCCCAACATCACATGTGTGACCAACCATTCACACTCAACCAACAAAATTTCACCAAATAACCACCCTTTCAATCTTTACAATGGCTATAAATTGAGAACATATGGCTTCCAATCACTATCTCATAAGTTTCAATACTTAATTCATACTCACATACTCATAATAAATCCATGCACATATGTTTAGGAGTGAAGAATTACCTTATGAAAGAAATCTTGCCAAAACCTTCTTTTGAGTTCTTGAAGAAATTTCTTAAAGATCTGAAAATTTCATGGTGGATTGAGTTAGTTTTAATGTGGAATTGATGGAATGAAACCCCAAATTAGTAGGAATTACTCACCTTTAAGAAGGGAGGAGTTGAAGGTCTTGATAGAGTGGAGGAAAACCCCAAAATTCGGCAAAGAGGAATGGGGGGAAATGAACCCCGAAGTGAGTACCTAAGAAGGCTTCAGGGGGAGTAGTGTGCCAGGTCCAGCGCCAAAAACCTACACTTCACTGGTTTTTTCAAAGTTGTTGAGAGGGCTAGCGTGCCACAATCTGCGCGTTGCACGGACCCTAGCACGCTCCCAGTTGTTTTCTTTTTCATTTCTTGTTTCTCCACTCACCCTTATTTGATACCTTGCTGTGATATATGCCCGAATTGACTTCAAATTTTACACATAAATCATAAATGACATAACAGACCTATGAAAATTTTCAGGACTGATTCCGACCCCGTTATCAAAAAGTCAACTCCCGGTCAAACTTCTAAACTTTAAATTTTATATTTTCGCCATTTCAAGCCTAATTTAACTACGGACTTCCAAATTATTTTTCAGACACACTCCTAAGTCCAAAGTCACCATACGGAGCTATTGAAATCATCAAAACTCTATTTCGTGGTCGTTTACTCATAAGTCAACATCCGGTCAACATTTTCAAGTTAAGCTTCCAACATGAAATTTATTCTTCCGAAGTAATCCCCAAACACCTGGAAATCAACACCGACGATTCACACACGTCAAAATACATCATATGAAGCTATTCAAGACTTCAAATAGTTGAAAGGAGCGCAAATATTCAAAACGACCGACTGAGTCGTTACATCTGGTATGTTTCAAACTCTGCACACATTAGTGGGGCGTTTGAAACATCTATGGAAAAAAGATCAATGAGAACAACACTAGAAAAAAAAAGCTGAAGAAATATCCCGATGGATGTCTCAAACATCTCTCGAACATCCTCAGGGATGTTTCAGCTGAATACTCATTTTTGGGGATGTTTCAAAATATTTCGAGGGTACTTTGCAAAATACTTACTTTGTAAAATTTAATATTTTTCTCTTTCTCTCGTATATTTTAAACCACTAGAAGCAAAGAAAAAATGAAAGAAGAAGAAGATGAAAATGAGATGAAGAGGGAAAGAAGAAAGTGAAGAAGAAGAAGATGACACAGATGAACCAGCCGCAATAAGGAAGATGAACGAGAGAATGAAGAAAGAAAAAAGAAAGAAGAAAGAAGGAGAAGAAGTAAAGAGGAAAAAGAATAGGGAAATGAAAATTTGAATGAGTATGGTTTTTAAAAGTTTTTGAAAATTTTAATATTTAGCCACAACTTCTGTTATTTCTAATCTGTCCCCGAACTCCTTTAATTAAACATTTTGTGTCCAATATTCCTACACAACACTTCAAAAACCTTTTTTGCCTCATTCTTCCCTTGAGTATAAGGGGGGAAAGGCTTTAATGCAGGCATAGAAAATATGCAAATTCTTGTTCTTCATACCGTCAGACTTAACGAAAATTAAATAGTGTTATTTATTTATTTCATTTAATTAAAATATAAAATAAAAATAAAAAGCCAGAGAGAGGAAAGAAATCAAGTTCGTTTTGTTTATACTATGAAGATACATCGGTATATATTTTCAGTAAGAGTGTTTAAAATAGAGCTTCTGCTTTTATTTATAAATATAAAAGGAATAATTTTTTTGTCCAAAATTATAGATAAATAGCTTCTGCCACTACTCAAAAGTATTTAAAAACATGAACATTATAACTCTCTGAAATATAAAAAATTAAAAAGCACCTCTAATTTCTCAATAGAACATTCCTTACGTACGGTTCTAGTCTATCAATGGTGAAATATTAATCATTGACTAAATCCATGCTATGCCCCAAGTTTAGGGTTTCCCTAATATACTTTGATAAATGTAAATTCTTATAAAGGGTATTTTTGTTGTGAAAATACTTAAATACAATTTTTTGCTCCTATTTCTAATGTAAAAACGATTATAAATTTGACTTCTTCACCAGAATAGAAATTACGCACTTTTTTTTAATTATCAAAAGCTTGGCGAAACATAACTCTCCAAAATAAGTTTTTTTTCAAAGGAAAAGTAAACACTTTTAATTTGTCAAAAACTTAACTAAATAAATTTGTATAATAATTCGTACACTAGGAGTTGGGACTACTTAGGATGAGGCCGCTCAGCACACCTTACTAAATCTATGCTATCCCCTAACCCAAGTAGTTTAAGTTAATAATTGACTTTTAGCACTATATTTCAATATTTTAGGTTTCTGCCTACATCGTCATTTAAATGTTTTTATGTTTAGTAATATCTCTACCACTTGGCGGTACCCTTTATATGAATAATAATTAATGAGAAAAAGCTTTCAATCCCCACATAGAATATTTTGTATAATCCTTCTCCTACTAGAAGAACATTCTATATTCTTTTATAACATTTTAAAAATGCATTAATTCTATCACACGGTATATACTTTTCATAAGCTCTTTAAATATCTCAAAATTTATTGGGATATTATCACTTTTAGCTCGCGATAAAAACTATTTATATCTAGTAGTCGAAAAAATATATAAAATTTGTATAACTTTTGTATATAACGTACAAAATGTATATATATACAAAATAATATACAAATTTTATACGTTTTTCGGCTATACAGTGTCATTTTCCAAATTTAGTAGTACACTAAATTTGAAAATTCTTTACAAGAATAATTCAAAGAGTGGAATTTCGTAGGTTATTAGGACACCCGACTAGTTTAAGTAGTTGAACAAATCAAAACCAATGGTAAGCAAGTAGAATTTCAGTTGGAGTTTAGAACAGTCACACAACTAGTCATCCCCTTTTAACACTTGAATAATTTTATGAAATATTTCCTCTTCCTCTAACAACACTCTCAAAACTATAGCGCAGATTATGGATTTGAAGAATACAAATTTCAAAAATCTCATCAATGAATACTATCATTATATTGTGTATACACTTTTAACTTTAGTTTTATTATCTATTCTCCTCTTAAGCTCTTACATCAGTAATTTTGCTTTATTTCCTATGCGAAACTCCGTTTGTCAACCTTCAGATACAGTAAGTAATCATCCTTTATTCTTTAATTATTTATTAGTTGATTCTGGTTTTCAGTTCCCACTTAATTTTCTTTTGTATACGTTTCCAGTTTAACATGAAAATATACGGAGATAAGCTAGAAGACGCATTAGCGGGAGCTGCAACGAAGGACAAGACGGTAATTATTGCAATTGTGAATAAAGCATACGTAGAGGGAGATAAGCCGATGCTGGATATTTTCTTAGATGGTTTTTGGCTGGGAAAAGGAACTGGGAAATTAATCAAACATTTGTTGATCGTTGCGATGGATCAAACGTCGTACAGAAGGTGCAAGTTTCTTGGCCTCCATTGTTACAAGCTCCAAACGGACGGTGTTGATTTCGTCGGAGAGAAACTGTATATGTCTGAAGATTTTATAAAGATGATGTGGCGAAGAACACGGTTCTTAGGTGACGTTCTAAAACGTGGTTATAACTTCATATTCACGGTATGTCTCATTATTATTATAATATAATATACATCGGAAATTGGACGACTTTTTTGGTTGAAAACTACACCTGACGACATCCATTTTTCTTAATTTGCATTTAAGTTATTAACTTATTATAGATAATGATAGTACAAAAAATTGTGAATCTAACTTTTATTTGATAAAAAATTAAGGGTCTATTGGAAACAACCTCTCTACCCTAGAGTCTAAAGTAGGGGTGAGGTGTGCATATACACTACCCTCCCCAGACCCTTCAATAGACAAGGTGGTGGTGTATTAATGTTAGCACTTGTCTTGTGTGTTTATGAGAGAAAGCTTTCACTTGATTGTCATGACTAAACTAACATATAGATTTAATTAGCTTTATTTTGATGCCATCTTTGTAGAAATTAATTATATTAACACAATCCTCTGTTGTGTAAATAAAGTTATTGTTCATTCAAACTAAATTAGCTGAGTATTGTTTCGTTCGTGCTGGAACAGGACACTGATGTGTTATGGCTAAGAAATCCATTCCCAAAGTTGAACCACAACAAAACCATAGACTTGCAGATCAGTACAGACAATTTCAACGGCAACCAATGGTCGGAGGCCAATCTCATTAACACAGGGTTTTACATGATAAGATCAAACAACAAAACCATAGAATTGTTTGATGCGTGGTACGCGAAGAAAGACAATTCTACTGGATTAAAAGAACAAGACGTTCTGCAAAACCTACTGCGTGGAGGAGAACTTCGAAACTTGGGCCTTAAAGTGAGGTTCTTAGACACGGTTTATTTCAGCGGGTTTTGTCAAAACAGTGAGGATGTTAGGGCCGTTGTGACTGTTCATTCCAACTGTTGCCGGAGAATTAGTGCTAAAATGGCTGATTTGATTGAAGTGATTCATGATTGGAAGAGGTTTATGACCTCCCCTCCCAATGAAACATCCAACTTTCACTGGACGCCTCACGATCACTGTCGCAACTCGTGGCGAAATTGACGATTATCTTAACAAATTTAATTGTATAAATTTGTATGTTGCATAATTAGATGAAGTATTTTCACATACTTTTAAGTACTGCAATAGCATAGATTCACATTTGTTTGTTCACATCTCGACTCTAGTTTCTGCTCCGTGATTATGTAAGAAAAAATAGTAACAATAAACAGAAACTTTAATTCCTCTGCGTCATGATTTTATCCTAAATCTCCATGAAAAATATAATATTTACGTCTCTATTAGAAAATGGCTAATTTCTGACTGTCTAAACGGTCGCAATGCGGTTAGAAAATGCTGGTTTATTTAGACCGAGTTAGAAATTCAACTCATGAAAAACTGCATTAAATAGCTCAAACTTTCACCAAATAGCTTTCCAAACACAACTTCCAAATAACATCCCCAACCCCCAATCATTAATTTGCCAAGAAATTTGACGAATCTCAAATTAGTACCCCGTCAATAAGTGGAAAAAGAATAATCAAATTTTTACAAATAGGCTAAATTAGGGTAAGAAATAAGATTATAGGCAAATTTATTGGGAAAGTAACTCGCTTATTCTGTTTACCGATCCGTAATTGTTTTCTTTACCAAAAACGCATCTCATGCATATCTATTTTATTACTATCAACCAGCCACCCAAAAGAAGAAATTTCCGAAAGTACTTCTTGGAAAAACTTAATGAGCAGACCTTCATTGCAAAACTGCAAGCAACATCAAATATATTTAGGCCTCATTTATTTGCGCTTAATGGAGATCCGAATCTTAATCATTCAAATCTCAAAAGGTGCGTTTTTTAAAGTCTGAATTTTAATTATTTAGATCTTAATCGTTAAGGGTGTTTGTTTTTTTACTTCACAACCACTTAATGAGTCTGAATAGGTCTGTATCACTAAGATTTATAATAGAGACTTAATTTTATTAATATGCTATCATCCTATTTATTATTAACTGACGTCACCACCTATTATTATCAACTACCACCATGCCACCCACCACCACCATACTCAACCACCATCACCATCATCTTCAATAGGGGTGGGCATAAAATCCGAAAAACCGAATTCCGAACCGAACCGAATTAATTTGGTGTTTCGGTTTCAGGTTTTTCGGTATTTCGGTCTAATTCGGTACTACATTTTCGGTCCGGTTCTCGATATTATAATTTTAAAATTTCGGTATACCGAAATACCAAAATTTTATGGACATTTTTTTTTGGACCCGACCTATATCTACCCACCCAGTGCACAGCCGACCAGCCCCAAGCGTCGCCCCCCAAGCCCAACTGACCAAGCCCAATACTCTTAGTCTTAGGTTAGGCCATTTTAATTTTTAGCAATTAGCAAATTAGGTTAGCAACCAAGTCTCTCTCGACTCTCATCTTCAGTTCTTCACCGGTTCACCCACGCAGGCCGCAGCCACGCTTTCACTCTCTCAGAGTCAGACAGTATAGACTGAAAGAGTCACCATTTCATTTCCGTCTTCGATCTGGTTATTCCGAGTTCCGACTCCTCTTTCCTCACTCAATCATTGGATTATTTCGAAGCTCAACGCTCCGGCCAGGTTCATATGAATTTTCTATGATCTTTATTTTGCGATTGTTTGAGGTTTCTTTTTATATTTTGTAAATTCGGTCTCTATTTTTAAGTTTTGAACTTTAATTTCGGTGTGGTCACTCTAAGACCCGACTTCTTATAGCAACGAGTTCACATACACATAATTCTTTTTATTTCTTTTTTAAATTGCATGTTAAAAGAAATTTTGTCGTATCAAATGCAGCAGCTGGAGGTCATGCACCAAACCATTTTGCTGCTTGTGTTGTGATGTTTTGCCTTAGTTCTAGGAGCCTGATTGTGTCATTGATGACTTAACACTTTAGTCAGTGCCCTGTTCTTATTATATTAACAGAATGATTCCTATATGTTTTTCAAGATAATGGAAAACTATAAAGGTCATGCAGTAAATTATGTTAATGTGTTAGTGAATCTGAATGTGATTAATCTCTGGAATGAATACCATTTCTTGATTACTTGAGCCATGTTAGATGAAATCTTTGCTGTCATGACTATACTTAGTTTTTCTTTACACTTGAGTTTACACTTTTGGTATTAAGTATTGTTATAACCATAAGGCATTTCATGACAGTAGCTTGAAGAAGTTTATCCCTACATCTCTTAGTACACCTGTAGTATTCCTAATCTTTTGTGGTAAAGGAAATCATTAGAGTAAGTGATCATGTAAAGAACTTGCCCTAATGATCTGTCCTTTTTCAAATAATTTTATTTGTTAAGCCAAGCCAATGTGTTATAGTGATATGTATATTGAGTCATGTACTAGATCTGTTGGTGCCTTAGAAGTATTAGATCTGTTGGTGCCTTAAAAGTATTAGATAAACTTGCCTAAGAGAACTGTGAGCATCACGAGTATCAAATGCTGTTAGTGTATGCAATGGAAGTCAAAGTGTTACATCCCATATTTTTATACGTAAAAATGCACCACAAATAAATTGATGAAAGGTCAGAAACGAGGTGTTATGTTATATCCCGCATTTCGTACGTAAAAGTTTCATCTTCCATTAATTGACGTAGACTCGGGGATGAGATTATCTTGAGATTTACATATTTGTGCTAATAAACATACATATATACGCGTATATAACGCTGTTTGAATCATATTTCAGCCACTGTGGGCAACATCATCATCATATACCAGCTAATCAGGTGGTGGTGCGTATATAACGCCATAACCTTTCCCATATCCCATATACATATATATACATACATATATACGCGTATATAACGCCGTTTGAATATACATACATATATACGCGTATATAACGCCGTTTGAATCATATTTCAGCCACTGTGGGCAACATCATCATCATATACCAGCTGATCAGGTGGTGGTGCGTATATAACGCCATAACCTTTCCCATATCCCATATACATATATATACATACATATATACGCGTATATAACGCCGTTTGAATATACATACATATATACGCGTATATAACGCCGTTTGAATCATATTTCAGCCACTGTGGGCAACATCATCATCATATACCAGCTGATCAGGTGGTGGTGCGTATATAACGCCATAACCTTTTCCCATATCCCATATACATATATTTACATATATACGCGTATATAACGCCATCTGGTCATGGGTCAATGCACATGAATGCAATGCATGAAAAGTACGTTAATAAAATCTTTCGGAGCTTCATAAGGCCATTTTGCCTTTGAGTAATATCATAAAGTAAACTCTTTTCAACTTTCATATTTTTCTGAGACCCATGAACAGATGATAAAGTATTATGACACATGGAAATTCAAGAACATAGATATCTCTAATACTTCTATGAATAGAGTCATTTATGGAATTTGTGCATTTGCACGTTTCGTTCGTATCGCATGGATCATGCCAAAAAAAAGAAGGGATAGCCTTAACATACCTGGGGTACGAAAAATTCCGTATAATATTCTTGGAGAAGATTGCACCGTGCTTCCTTAGAATTGTATCTCACGCTGTTGTAGCGTTATGAAATTTCATATGAATTCATTTGGGAATTCATCCGGTACTTACTTAACTCATACATCTCTTATAATTGTGGTGTTATCCAACCTAATTCTGTTGAAATTGAAGGTTGTTGACAAGAATCCTTGTTTGACCATTTAATAACCATAGTGGAAGGAAATTATTAAGAATCACGTTGGCTAAGGTGCAAAGGTTAACTTCTGTTTGTGTTGTAGTGAATGTCTTCAAGTGTTGTGTTCAAAGTCTTAGTTTGTAAGTATCTTGCAGGTAATATATTAGGTGACTTAGAATTGAAGTGTATTGTAACTAACCTATTATGGTGACACCTAATGTCAAATGGATAAGAGTCATTTGATTAGAAAGTGGCTTGTTGCCACGTAAATGTTGGGGAATTTTAAATCTTTATCCACTAATTAATTAGGTAATGTCCCGTTACCCGGTAATTAACTAATTATCCGCATAATTAAGAATTATCTCAAATTATTTAAAATACTACTAACTTTTAACACACCTTACCATCATGGACATGTGGTACCTTGTATGTTACCAGTCCATAAATACCAGGTATTTTATCTCGGGTCGTATTTTATCCCAAAATGTCAAACTTTGACGAAATTCATTTTCTTTAATTTGTGTACCCTTTATCCATCATGATACTTACTTATCGCTTGATATAATTAGCATAAATATGTAAATCTCAAGATAATCTCATCACCGAGTCTACGTCAATTAATGGAAGATGAAACTTTTACGTACGAAATGCGGGATATAACATAACACCTCGTTTCTGACCTTTCATCAATTTATTTGTGGTGCATTTTCACGTATAAAAATATGGGGTGTAACATCATTCCCCCCTTTGGAACATTCGTCCTCGAATGTTGACTGATGCACTTATCATTGTCATAGCCTACAGTCCTTGCGAATACTTTAGTGCTCTCCTTGTCATCTTTGGCAACTGTTCTGTGAATAAATCCAAAGGCCAGGGCATTCCCTTCTTTAGGCCTCTTTCTCANCGCTCGTTATTGGTCGAATATACGAGTATTGCTATACTTATTTCATAGACCTGGTTCTCTATCCGTATAACTTTAGTGCATCTAAGTAGGTCATACTATACCATAACTCTTACCTCGGTTTCTCGTTACTGAGATCAGTTACCAAGTTCCACACTACATTCATGTCTTATCCAATATGTATAAATCTATGTCCTTTAATGCTTCCACATTACTGTTTATATTAAAATTGACNTGACGGCCTAATCTTATCTGATACTTTATAACTTTTATCCATCTATTGTTGATTCACCTCAATATTGATCTTCAATATACCACTGATAGCTTGAAACTTCTTACGTAATACTCTGCCACTTGGGCTTACATTACATCAAGGAATATTCGAAGTAATTTTCCTGATCCACTTAGCGACGATACTGTACTTCAATAACCGTATTCTGTAGCATCCCAAGGTGATTCTCTTACGTGGGTATTTTAATCCTATCCAATTCATAAGATCCGTTTCTTTTCTTCGTTGAATCATTACTCAATCGAAGGCCCAAACGTCATCTTTTATCTATTACAATTACACCCTTATTCTACTATTGGGGCAACATTCCATCTCTTCTAAATGCTAATTATGAAGAGTAACTCCTTTGATTCCATTCAGGATATACTGAGCTTACTATAACATAGAGAAGCCATTAGCCCCCTTGTTTTCATGGGCCTAATCCTGAGGACTAATCCATTCTCGTCACCTTCTCACTTGCCTTTTCTCGTTCTTACATCCTGTCATAAAACTTTTGTCGCTTTACTATACTTTAGCTTGCGACCTATACAACTCTATTTATTTTACTTGCAACCTTCCAACTTGCTTGCATCATAGATTTCCTTATGTCATTCTGGGATATCAAGCGAGACATCACATTGTCTCTAACTCTTCTTTACTGTCTTAATTAGCCTTCACTATACCTAGAACCCATAGGCTATGAGATATTCCACTGACTATGCCGTTATCATTCCTGGATATT
>ML256195.1:662-17088 GCA_005239495.1 Nicotiana undulata | reverse complement strand
ATACTAACAAATTAATGGATTTGCAACTTAGAATATGAGATGAAGTATCTTTTCACAAGTAACAATTAGGAACATTATTGATTAGTTTTTTTTTTTAAGTGAGCAAACCAAAACAGTATTCCATCTTTTAATAGTTTTGATAATTATAACATTCATAAAAATTTGGAGTTTTTCAAATCTTTTATTTGTTTGATGATTGTTAAATATCATAGGTTTACCAAACGGTCCTTACTTGCTCGTAACAACTAGTGATATTATTCGCATTGTGGCTAGGCCCGTATGACTTAAAAATACGTCACTAGAGTCTAATGCTTACATACACAAAATCTCTCTTTTATTTTTTCGGTGTAGGAGCCACTCCGCATGCAACTTTGAACAGTGGTGTGGGCAAACCTCAGCGAGGACGTTGAGTCCCTAAGGGGGTGTAGGTGACACCCTAGGCAAATCTGACATCGACAAATCACGTGAGATGCTGGGTATATACCATATTTTGAGAGATGTTGAGTCGCTAATTACCTTATTTCCGGTAGTGCATGCGAATTTACATGTGCTACCGAATTTTCAAATAATACAGTGAACAGAGACCCATTGGTTTACAATTAGGATTATTTGAGAAAATTAAACTGTAGTAACTAGTTTCTAGGCAACAAAAGCCATGCACTACAAAATTCTAAGCCAGACTCCACGTAGCTTCCTGGCAAACAATTATGCTAATTGGGATGGAAAAGGGGTGAGCTCATAGTGAAATTCATCAGCCTTCTACACTGTCTATCTCGGTCTCGTTGGTTTCATCATCGTCGTCGTCATCTTCTTCTTCTTCATCTTCATACAAGTTGCTCCTGAACTTACTTAGTTCAGCCTTGGAATCATCTTCACTCAAAAAGTCCGATCCAAATTTGACATCTCGATGCTTAACCAAAAGCCAGCGGAGCAAGCGGTCTTCTTTGTTCAAGTAATGAAGCTCATTGTTTAAACTGGGTGGTGTCATCATTGTCATTTGTATCAATTTACCCTAAGAAACAAGCAATAGCCTTAAATTTAGTAAAAAAATAATCAAACAATGAGGACAGCGGCACTGAATGTGATGTTTGACAAAGAAAATTTAACTTCTTTTGTGAAAATGCAGAATAGAAAGGCCAATCCTTAAGCTCTCAGAGGTGCATTGTTATGTGTGCATCACAGAAAAAGATGCAGACAGCGGCGGAGAAAGATTGCACACAGTGGCGGAGAAAGGATCTCCGCTAAGAGGGTTCAAAAAGTAAAAAGTTAAAAATAATTGTAGCTAGTGGGAGTTGAACCTATGACCTTACTTACACTTTTGGGCTGTGTCGAGGGAATTCGAAACTTAATATATAGAGGGAAAAACAGATATTGCCTTATATATACAATGTAATATTTCGACGAAGGTGAACCTCCTTACGGCCTCTCAATCCGCCCCTGATTGCAGAGGAATGGTCATTGCAACAGTCCTTAAAACTAATTTGGAGTTTGTTTTATCAGGCACCAAAATAATGGAAAGCAACAGCAGAAACGAGGGTGGGGATAAATAGTTGTCTCTCAAGCTGCTAAAAAGGGAAGAACTCTTGAAAGTGCTGGCCAGAAAAAAATGGAACGGCTAAAGGTCTAAATTACAAGCATGAATGAAATGCTTTTTCAAGGATTTATCTTTAAAAATGCTCAAGATTCAATTACCTGTTTACTGACCAACAAAACAAATGACAGATTATACAACAGACTATTACTTGAGAATCTACGTCAAAACATGAATCTCTACGAAAGACACCCAGTCATCTATACAAACAGGAATCTCAAGGGTGCACTAACAAGCAATCAAAGTCAAGGGGCTACCCTCAAAAGTGCAAAATCATTTTCGATCCCCTCAAACACTGTCGTATTTCTCTCCCTCCGAACAACCTATGTTAGTTGCCTATGTACGTGTAATATAAGTGACTGAGTTAATTGCCAATTGAAATTTTATCCTTTCATGAAAAAATTGCAGCCATCTTAAAAAAAAAATCATTTTTGAGCAAGCGGAGGGAGATAGTGCAAAAAGAGATCCTGGCAAATTTGTCAACTGCAGAGTATACAGTATAGGAATTAAAAGTAGAAATTTATCATCTTTTTTATCAAATGGGCCTTTCTGGCAGAATTTGATACACGGAAAAGGATAAGGTAAATATGGCAGTGATGATATAGTACTAGTTTTATGCAGGAATTCCACAGTTAAATGTTATGGGCCTTTCTGATAAATCATTTACCTTTAAGGAAAAAAGGGGTTGATATAACATTACTGAAAGGATAGGAAGAAAGACACACCTGATAGTATCTTCCATCTAGTTTCTTAATGCCATAACCCAGTTGAACAGTTCCAAATGACTTTAAATCTGCAAGCACACCATTTCTTCGATAAACATGCTTCCCGACCTTTACAGCAAGGTCCATCAGAGCCTCTTTCGTTACATGGGGTTTTAGTAAAAGCATACAATCGTAAAGTGGCATCTTTTGTGTCCTCTTGATTCAACCAACTTCTTGCAACACAAAATTGAACTGCATCAAACCATGGAACATGCAAAGCTAAGAAAACATGCAGACCGCAACATGCCAACAAGGTGATTAAAGCAAACTCAAGCAAGAAATTTACCCACTAAATGAAAACATAGTCTGAAACTCTGTAACACATCGCACAACTGAAGTGGAAATATTTTTCAGATAAAGTAATATTTTATTGATATTCCAAGGATCCCCTTGGTATACTAGTGGTTTACAAGACGAGATCTGTAAATATTTGAAGGGGAAGAAAGGAAAACATAAAGGATGCTCTTTCTTCTGATACATTGTTTTTTTCTTTTGATGAAGAAATCTGAATCATTCTTTGGACACACACCCGAGACAAAAAGAGTATGACAGATGCACAAGAGGGAAATATGAACAAACATACAAAAAACTAAAGAAGCAAAACATATCAACTTCCAATAAGGACTTCTTTTTCTTTATTAAGTGAAACATTATCTAACTTAAGCATCCAGGAAACAACAAATAAACGCAATGACCTCTGGAAAGCTTATGTGAAAGATATATAGCTAAGTATACCCCGATAAAGTCAACAAAAGGGAGAGATAGAGAGAGAGCGCGCATAAACAAGAAGAATAAGTTTGCACGTCTTCTAAAGTTTTAAGTGTAAGAATATGAGCATTCTTCTCTGAAAAGTATGAATTTCCATATTTGACCTTTCAACTGATCTCAATTTCGAAGGTGGTAAAAAAATCTCTCAATCCCCCTAAGAAGTGAGCAAAGTTTTGTGGTTTGCATGCACTAACGAGATGAGTTGAGACATTAATATAGGGAAAGCTCAACAATGCTACATCTTGCTCTTGCTTTTGGTTAACATAGGATGCACTTCCTAGTAACCGGTCAAATGATCCATTATAATAATTTATGACATCTTTCTATTTCATTCTGATTTACCTAGCTTTTGAACTACCTCGAATAGAAGGTGACAAACTCCAAGTGCACCAGAATGTAACACGAATTTTCTCACTTTTTTGCTTAAAAAATAAAAGGGCAACCCGGTGCACTAAACTCCTGCTATGCGCGGGGTGCGAGGAAGGCCCGGACCACAAGGGTTTGTTGTACGCAACTTTACCCTGCCTGCATTCTACCGGAGGATGTTCCCACGGCTTGAACCTATGACCTCCAGGTCACATGGAAGCAACTTTACCGGTTACGCCAAGACAAGTCAAACTATAGTTACTATCTCTTAATACCAATGATGAATACCCAAGAACGTAGTTTTCTGCATACACTCATCAGTAGCAAAGGTTGATATTGGAAACCTCAGCGAAAAAAGGTTCATGGAATAAAAGAAACCAATAAAACCATCAGTGTCCTAGATGTGATTCGATCTCTAATTCTATAGAATATTCAAAACCTAGGACCAAAAAACACTAGCGCAGCGTACAATATGTAATTGCATGTTGTACCAGTCAAAACTAACTTTCTAACATTGCTAAACTTTTTGAGCACCAAAGTGGTTCATGTAAGCATAGATGATTGGGTGTATTATGTGAAGCCAAGTTTTAGTCCAGGTTGTCCGCTTGTTTGTATACAACTTGTATACTTAAGTTTTTCCTCCCCACCATCAAGAATATTTACCTTATCAAATAAAATATGGAATTGAATGGGGAGGCATGAAAATTATGAAATTTAGTGGGCATAATATTTGTTCTGTTTTTATACATTAAACTTTTTGTTGAAATCAAAAGCCACCAGCACTACGATGGTGCTGACCAATACAACTTCAAAGAATATAACATAGTCATTCCTGCAGAGCTAATATATTCTATCAGATTACCCCAGTACATATCAGTTAGTTTACACCATGAAGCTAAGTTACATAAGCATCTACACTTCAACGTATGAATAGATATGATTCTCTCAAAACATATCTGCTTTCGTTCTCTCCAAATTGTCCAAAAACCTTAACTCGGACTGGACCTCCATATCTTTTTCAGCTCCTTCTATAATATTTATAGTTACACATAATCTTAAACATATCATAAATATATACCACAATACATTGACAGCTAGCAAGAGGACATTTCATCAACTTCATAAGACGCAAGAGTTGATGCCTTCACTTATCTATTAAACCACTTCTATAAACGTTTTTTTATGAAGTAATCAAACTTTATTGATGAGGGCGCAAAAAGACCATTATACAACAAGTATACCAAAAAGTAGAAAACCTTACAAAAAGATATGATTTTTCTACAAAAGCTACCCAATCTTCTAATACAAATGGGTATCTCTTGGGTGCACCAACTAATAAGTGATGAGAGGCTACTCCTCAAGTAGTAAAGTGTACAAAGTCATTTTCTACTCCTTCAAACGCTCTCTTATTTCTTTTCCTCCAAACTGTACACATAAATGTTGGAGCCAGCTAGTAGTAAGTATATAAATACTACTACTAAACGATACAAAAGAATTCCAATTTATCTTCACATCAACCAATAAAAAGGAATCTAAACATTTGTCTTTTCCTGGCACTGGCAGCATATGGCACAAGGCAACTACTTTCCTCTCACTGGTCCGAGTTCTACTAAATGAATGTGATTCTAATTTTATAACGCCCCATCTATGTTCTAAAATTATGCTCTAAAACTTTTCAATCGAGGAAAAAGTGGCACATATAGTGCATGTGCGGTGTCCAACTAAAGGACTTTAGTATGTTGTTACTAGGACAATAAGTCAGGAGTCCGAATTTTTTACTCCAATTGCCACACCAATTGATATCATCCAGCACTCCAGCTCATATTTCATGAGCGTCGATGTTGTACTTGAATTAGACAAGAATAGACCTACCTTCTAAAACAAAAAATGCGTAATTCCGGTACTGGTAATTTTCACTAGGGGAGGGAGCAACTTCATATCATCGCTAATCGACTATTTTAGCTTTAAATTCTATCAAATGAAACAATGTAAACATCAGAATTAACATTTACACAAGTGTTAGGTTGCGTGTATGTATTGTTACTTGATTATCAGATAGAATGATAGCTGGAGTACATGCAATGGAGGCAAGGGCGGCTCTAGGGTAAGGAAAGTGAAGATCTTTTCTTAGGACCCCAAATATTTAACGCCCAAATATCAGTGATATGTGGATTAATCAAATGTGACAAAAAGGAATAACTAATTTAGAGAATTTGATTTGAAATTAAAAAGTAAAATAGTAAAAAATATGAAAAAATAAATAAAGAAAACAGAAATAAAGATCTTGCCTTAGGACCCCAAATATTTAACGCCAAGTTTTTGTTTTCCTTATTGGTTGATATTTGTATTTTGGTGATGCCTTGCATCTTTTTGTTAGTATTACAACTAACGATATTAATTTTACACCTGATTTAGTGAGGCGCATTCTGTGTAAATGCATACTAATTTAGTGATGGACCTTTTTGGCATTTTAATAGTAATTCTTTTAGTTGAACAGTTGTCAATTCTGACGTATAAGTTCTTGATTTTTTGGAATGATAGTGTAAATGCATACTTATTTAGTGAGCCTCATTCGACCCCCGGCTTTTCTTGATTCTGATGTATAAGCAAAAAAGTTTTGTGAATGAACCACTAGTAAGTAGGGAAATATACTAATTACTATACAAAGAGAAAGAGACTTTTCGGTATACCTCTTGTATTTGGAGATTTCAGATAATCAGTAAAATTCCACATTGATTTCAGATAATCAGTACTGATTAATATGTCCTAAGTGAATTTATTTTCTTATCTCTTTGCATTTTCTATGCACCCAAAAAGTATTTGATAAAGAGAGCCATATTCACATATTTCTCACTTAAAGAACATACAGTACTAACTACTACATGGCAATAAATTTAGGATCACACAATCTTATACTATCTCTATTTGTATAGATGGCAGATGAAAGTTAAAACAGTGTTGCCGGTTCAAGTGAAAAAACTATTAATATTTGGCCTAAATTATTGGTCATTCACGTGTTTTAGTCTATTGTGCATTTAGCCCTTTTAATTTTTAACCGCTTTTAATGTTTATGGATTTATCTTGAAAAACAAGTCGCGATGGCGTACACTTTTAGAGTCGTAATCGCGCCACATGAAACGCACCCGCGGTTACAACATGTGATTTTATTATTGTTTGGAGTTATGATCGAATCACGTGAAACGCACCCTCGAATCGGGGTTTATACATCATGACTATGCCATGCGAACCATACGCATACTCACGTTGGTTCATTATTAATCGCACTTAAAATAACTACAATATTCATAAGTTGTTTTCTTAAACTAATTTGAGATTGCGGTAAGGTAATGATCTATGGAGGTCATTAGGGAAAAATGGTTAGGTATTGATTCAGTAAAAAATTCAAATCCCTACGACCTGTTAACAATTGTGCATTCAGTACCCTTGATCAACTTTCACTTTAAGCTTGACAAGAGGACAACACTAATGCATAAACAAAATGCACTCTACCAATAAGAACTTCCAAAATATAAGAAGTCACTTAAACCATTAAGTCTATTTCTCTTTAAAGACAGTCCATCTGAACGAAATCACCAACTTGAGAGGAGTTGGCCAGAACCTCCCCATCTAGAGTATTTCAAAGATATGAGATTCTTAGTATTTTCTTAAACAAACAGCATCGAGATTGATGTTATAAACTTGCAGCAAGTTCATCAGCCATTTATGTTACTAAGATTCGGACAATAGAATTCCGAATCAATATTTTTCTAGTTTATTAATTATCAGCAAATAGGCAATTGTAAGAGCATTGAGAACTAGTAATCAATTCCTCAAAAAAAAAACATAACAGAAGAGTGAATCAAAAGCCTACAGGAACTTAAGATTTCTCATTTTTTGCAACAAATACATGCAAATACAGCTATAAGAATATGTACCTTAGGCCTGAACAGAAGCTGAAAACGGCCAAAATAAAACAGAATGAAGTCGACAGAGCCCAGCAGAGCAGAGCAGCAACAGATTCAGCAACCAAACAATACTTGTTCAACTCGAAATTTCCAGAAAATTGAAGTACAGAGCAGAAATTCGAATAGCTTTCAAGTCTTCCTTTTGGTTTTGATTTTTGGAACTCTTTTTGAATTTTTTTAAATCTGGATTTTTAATTCCAAACTTTTATGTGTGAATATTTGTGTGTGAGGGTTAGAAGATGATTAGAGGAGAGTAATTTTGGGGGTTGGTGAAAAGTACGTGTGTGATAGAGGGAAAAGAAAGAGAGAGGCGGCGGCTGAGAGTGAAGAGGAGGCGCTGCTGCTCTCGTGTTTCCGGTGGGTTCGCCGATGACAGAAGCGAGGCTGAAAACAATAGAGAAGGCTGTTGAGAGGAGGGAGTTGTGTTATGTTGCTGAAGAACAAGGGAGTGAGGATCTGATTTTTTGTTAAGGGAGAAGTAAAAGAAATCGATGAAGAAGGAAAAGGGGGAGAAGGGAGGGCGCCGTCGCTGGGATGGGGATTAGGGGTTCTGCCGTTCAGCCATTTTTGGAAGGGGGGGAGCTCCTCATGTGTTGAAGGAGACGATCGGCGAGGGCTTGGGAAAACGGCGGATCATTAGGTCTAGGTCCTTTTGTCTAGCTCTTAAGTTTTATTTTAATAAGTGAGGGAAGCGTTTGGGTCTGGGCAGATGGGGTATTGTAGAGATACGTTTCGGCCCGGGTGTTTTTAGCCCAGGTCCGAATTAATTTTTCTTAGGCTTGTCTAGACCATTTAATCTATATATATATTATATTAAAAGCACGAACGCCCTTATTAAAATATCATTCATCTTTTTTATCCTTTAAAAATATATTTTATATTGGATAAAATAATAATTTACTTATCTATCTAATATTTAGGACTTCTAGATCAAATAAATTTTATTTATTATATCTTTCCTTATTCAAACTATGTAAAAAGGCCTAAATGTTAGAATTTCAAAATCTAATAAGATTTTACCAAAAATCAACAACCTAATCGTAAGGACTTTGAACCAAAAATTTGAAGGAATATCTGACTTTCCATTCAACTGCTGGTTACTTTTTGTGTATGTGTGTGACTTTCTTTTTCTTTATTTTTTCGAAAAACAAATACAATACAAACCCAAAAAATAATTATCTCAATATTCATCTAATTAGTCAATATAATAAGTACAATCTTTATTGCTATCCACCTTACACATATATAAGATAAGAAAATTATTTTTAATAAGAGTTGTATATTCTTTAGGAATAAAATTGATTATATTATGTAATATATCATGAGTAATATGAAACATTTTAAAAAGATATCATAGGTAGAGTAAGATGCGTTCGAAATATCATTTATAAGAACGATTAATATTTGTCGAGTTGCGATGCCTAATATAATTACTAAGGCATATTAAATAATGATACAAGCCAGAACTCTTGTAAATGAAGTAAAATATGAATAAAATATTTTCCATTATTGATAATTTATCAAACTCAATTTTTTTTTAAAATTAATATGACATAAACGCACGTGTACATAGCAAGGTCTCATATGTAAAATCGAACAACCTCTTTATTTTTTAATCAAATATTAGTCCTGCAATGTAATATTTTTGCATAATGTAGCAGTTACTAGAAACGAATGGAATAAAGAACCACCACATTGGATCCACATCCCTAAACATATGATTAATATTTATTACTTTTTAGGAACTTGTAATTTTTGTGTTAATCTTTGCTTACAACAGAGATATATTTGAGTATTTTTATGTTATTTTTTGAAAAGTTTATGTTTTTAATATAAGGTACACGGGCAAAGCGCGTACACTAAATCTAGGACGAAAGTCCTTAGTGAAATGTCGTTCGCCTTTTTTACCCTTTAAAAATTATTTTTTCATTGGGAAAAATAGTCATTTAATTATTTCTCTAATATTTAGGACAATAGTTATATAATTATTTTCCTAATATTTATGACTTTTAGTTATTTTCTAATATGTAGGACTTTTAAACCAACTAAATTTTCTATATTAAAATTTTCCTTATTTGAACTATGTGATATACCATATTTGTTTTAAACAAAAATTAATGACACATCATAATACGAAAACTTAAAAGAGTAAAATGGAAAAGAAAAAATAAATAAAAGACTGAAACATTGTAAATTCACATTTTGAAAGTTTCAAAACACATTGCACTACTTTTAGATTTAGAGTCCCTATTTTTACATTAAAAAAACGTGATTAATGAAATTATTTAATTACAAAAAAAAGTCCCTTTTCAGGTTAATAAAATATTTACAATTTAATTACAAAAATGTCCCTTTTCAGGTTAATAAAATATTTACAAATACAATTCTCAAGGAATAGTTCATAATTAACTACATAATACAATTTATCATTATATGCTTCCAATAAGCTATTAATGAATTAAAACATAATTCAATACTCTAACCATTACTAAAAGAAAAGTAATGGATATAAATACTTACAAGTTGTTATTCTCCAATCACTAAATATTAGGTAATAAGTTTCATCACCTACAAATATGATAAAATTATTTTCAAACGAAATAAAGTAAAAATCAAGATTTGAATAAAAATTATAAAGAATTCAATATTATCGACCTAACAAAAATTATGACATGAAATATTTTTGGATGAGAGGTTCTATCAAATACTATCATGATGTAATATTAGTGTTTTTAATTTATGAATTGCAATTAATTAAGAGAGCTATTGACAAGTCCAAAGATTGTTAATGAACTTTTTATGATCTACAAAACTAATTACACAAAGTAGCACACGAATTGTGGAGCGAGCCTGTATAAAGAGTCAGACACATATCAAGCATATGTCGAGCGCTTGAGTCGTAAGCTTCGGAAGATAGGAGCCCACACATAAGTCCAAGAACATTTCACGAGTGTCTTACCCCTTTCCGGTCCCTAATTTGTCTAATCTCCGATTTGCGAATGAAAACAAAAGTCTTTTGTAATAGTTAAATACAAAGACTCAAAATTAAAACATTCATCAACTTTTACACTTTGAATCCCTCTTTATTTTAAAATATGTTGGAAGTTTAGATATTTAGCTTTTAAAACACAATCGAGATTTACCTTCTTATTTAAAAAATGTAACATGGCCATAATTTTCAGTCATAACAAGAATATAATTTCGATATTATATTTTAACTCTTTTAATTTTGTACTCAAATAATATTTACTTTTCATTGACTTTTTAAGTATAAAATTTAAAATGACGCTCTACAACAAAAATAATTATATAGAAGAGAAAGAGAGATTAATGAGAGAGAAATTAAAGAAGATAATCTGATAAGTTCGATAATTAGGGAAAATACAATCACAATAAGTCATATTACTTCATTTATCGAGCTAGGTAAATATGATAGTTATTCATAATTTTTAAGAATTTTTATATTTTTTAATTCAAATATATTTTTTAATAATATTTATATGATTTCTTAAAAAGTTCTATATTTCACTGACATGGGTACACGCGTAAAGCGCGTACCATAAAACTAGTTAATTTAAATTAACTCTAAACCCCACAAATTTGTATTAATTAATTCTCACTTACTCTAATTATAGATTAATTAAGGGTAAAATAATTGATTTGACACTCATTCATATTAAAAAATCAATTTTCACAATTTGTTCGGAAAGATGATTAATTTTAGCAATTAGTTATTAAAACTACATTACATCAAATAATTATTTTTCGTTTGTTATTTTAATTCAATTAATTATAATGATAAGTTTATAATTCCTCGATAATAGTAATGCGCCTAATTATGAAATTTAATAATTTTAAAAGATGAATTATAAATATGAAATGCAAAATAATTCACAATTAATCACTAAAATTCAATAACATTTATAAAATTAATTTATTTTATTGAATTTTGTAGGAGTATATGGTTGGTGAAAAATCACGTGCTCACAACCATTATACAATAAGTATACCAAAAAGTAAAAAACCTTACAAAAAGATATGATTTTTCTACAAAAGCTACCCAATATTCTAATACAAAAGAGAATCTCTTGGGTGCACCAACTAATAAGGGATGAGAGGCTACTCCTCAAGTAGTAAAGTGTACAAAGTCATTTTCTATTCCTTCAAACGCTCTCTTATTTTTTTTCCTCCAAACTGTCCACACAAATGCTGGAGCCAGCTAGTAGTAAGTATATAAATACTACTACGAAACGATACAAAAGAATTCCAATTTATCTTCACATCAACCAATAAAAAGGAATCTAAACATTTGTCTTTGCCTGGCACTGGCAGCATGTGGCACAAGGCAACTACTTTCCTCTCACTAGTCTGAGACTCTGAGTTCTACTAAATGAATGTGATTCTGATTTTATAACACCCCATCTCTCTTCTAAAATTATGCTCTAAAACTTTTCAATCGAGGAAAAAGTGGCACATATAGTGCATGTGCGGTGTCCAACTAAAGGACTTTAGTATGTCGTTACTAGGACAATAAGTCAGGAGTCTGAATTTTTCACACCAATTGCCACACCAATTGATATCATCCAGCACCTCCAGCTCATATTTCATGAGTGTCGATGTTGTACTTGTATTAGACGAGAATAGACATACCTTCTAAAAAATTGCGTAATTCCGGTACTGGTAATTTTCACTAGGGGAGGGAGCAACTTCATATTATCGCTAATCGAACTATTTTAGATTTAAATTCTATCAAATGAAATAATGTAAACATCATGATTAACATTTACATAAGTGTTAGGTTGCGTATATGTATTGTTACTTGATTATCAGAGAGAATGATAGTTGGAGTACCTGCAATGGAGGCAAGGGCGGCTCTAGGGTAAGGAAAGTGAAGATCTTGCCTTAGGACCCCAAATATTTTAACGCCCAAATATCAGTTATATGTAGATTAATCAAATGTGACAAAAAGGAATAACTAATTTAGAGAATTTGATTTGAAATTAAAAAGTAAAATAATAAAAAATATAAAAAAAGAAAGAAAGAAAAACAGAATTGACGAGAAGATAAATGTATTATTTAATTTAGTGAGAGTGTTTTATTCTATTAACTCATTCAATCCTACATATAACAAATGTTAAATAAATATTAAAATTTGAAATATTTTATCAATAATATTATAAATATAAATTACATATATTATACTTTATATTTTTTGGGCGTTAAATATTTGGGGTCCTAAGGCAAGATCTTCACTTTCCTTACCCTAGAGCCTTCCTTGCCTCCATTGCAGGTACTCCAGCTATCATTCTCTCTAATAATCAAGTAACAATACATATACGCAACCTAACACTTGCGTAAATGTTTACATTATTTCATTTGATATAATTTAAAGCTAAAATAGTTCGATTAGCGATGATATGAAGTTGCTCCCTCCCCTAGTGAAAATTACCAGTACCGGAATTACGCATTTTTTGTTTTAGAAGGTAGGTGTTGACCCATGTCACTGCATAGTTTTGAAGATTGACAAAGACTGGCCAGTTGAACCAGGTCCATCAGAGCACACATCTTGGAACTGAATAGCTGGCACATGAACCGTGTATGCATAGGAGATATTTGTGATTGTGAAGTATCAATGAACCAAGAGATTGTCTCCTATTGCGAAAAGGTTGCAAAATGATGAGAGAATAGAAGTTGAATTCAGCAAGGAAAGTAACAAGGGAAGGAAGTTGAGTTTAATTCAAATTCTTTCTCCCAGGAAGAGTTGAACTAGAATTGATCGACAAATTCAACTACTGACTCTATAAATACTCGAAGTATTTCTGCTGGAGAAAGAGACGCACAAGTACTGAAGTGAATCAAGATCTGAAAGCAAAATTCCCAGAGTTGTTTTGCAAGCAGATTTAGTGTGCGATACAAAGGCTACAGATCAGCTAGAAGAACCAGTTTCATCGTTGCTGTATTGAGTGTAGTTGATTGTAGTAGGAGTTTCAATACTGTATCTTATCAGCTTTCATAGAAGCAATTGTAATATGTACACATTGTTCAAGTTAGAGTTAACTTGAAGCTTGTAGAAATTAGCTAGAGGCTAGTTGATACAAAGGGATTAGAGTTAGTCCTAGGATTACAAAAGAGTTTATTTTGTAAGTCCGTTTGGCTCAGAGTTGTAGTGAAGAGTTTGAGCAAATCCTGCTGAGGAGTAGGTCGTGGTTTTTTCACCTTTTGAGCCATGTGTTTTCCACGTAAAAATCTCTGTGTTTTTACTTTACTGCTTTTATTATTCCGCACCAGTAGAAGTTGGAAGTTGGAACACAAAGAAGAACCAGGTTCTTCTTGTGAGACAGCACTCGAAAAATTGGGTACCACACATTTAACATATATTCTTATGGGGTATTGTCGTCTAAAACATCAATTGGTATCAGAGCAGGTTATCCTTGAAAAGGCTAACACCTTGGAAAAGATCAAAATGAGTGCACCACCTGGGAACTGGGAAGGTCAATCAACTGCAAGGCCACCACTCTTCAATAGTCAGTACTACTCTTGGTGGAAGAACAGGATGAAGGACCACCTGATAGTAGGGGTGGGCATAAAATCCGAAAAACCGAATTTTGAATCGAACCGAATTAATTCGGTATTTAGGTTTTGGTTTTTTCGGTATTTTGGTCTAATTCGGTATTAAATTTTCGGTATTTCGGTTCGGTTTTCGGTATTACAATTTTAAAACTTTGGTATACCGAATATATCTAATATACCAACATTTTAAGGACTTTTTTTTTTGGACCCTACCTATATCTACCCACCCAGTGCCGAGCCGGCCAGCCCAATTTAATTCCCATTCCTGTCTCCCCCCAAGCCCAACTGCCCAAGCCCAATACTTTTAGTCTTAGGCTATTAGGTTAGGCCATTTTAATTTTTAGCAATTAGCAAATTAGGTTGAACCAACGACTCTCTCATATTCAGTTCTTCTTCTTCACCCACGCCGCAATCCTTTCCCTGAAAGAGCCAAACCACCAGAGAACACAAATAAGCAAGTAAACACCATCTCGACATGCTTGTGCTTTCTACACTCTACAGGAAATTTTTAAATCCATTTTGTCCCCTCATATCCACTGCAAATCCCAATCAAAACAAAATAATCCGAATTACCATCAACGTAATTAAATTAAAGGGATACCTTTGTTTATCCTATATACCATAAAGTCCCTTCATTGTTATGCTATTTCACATTGGGTTAGAACCAGGCAATCAAATGTATGGCATGTGACAAAAATAGATGAAACCAATTCTTCGTATATAAATACACAAATCCATTTATGTTGTTCTCTTTGTCATCTCAATTCTTGAAACATAATATTCTTATTCTAATTCCAATTATCCCCTTTTCTTTCTTTGTGTATATAATGGCATAAACTGGAAGTTGAAAGTCTAGTATGGACTTAGTGGTTTTATATAAACATATATGAAATGGAACAGATCGAATTGTTTCCATATTGAATTTGTAAATCAGCTACTTGTGTCTCTATCTCTCCGGTTAATTCAAAGGATTGAGCAATAACTTAAAAATATCACTAACTAGAAGAATACATTCTAGTAAAAATCTCAATTATGCGTTGTAATATGTTGGTATATCAATTTGTACATTTCCATATGTCCTTCTACTTCAAATTTATTTACAAGTATATTTATATGTTTTATGTTTTTTGATATGTAAAGTTAATGTACTTCTGGTTCAGCAACATATGAGAAAGTTTTCCCTCACGGCAGTGTGGCATTACGTTTGGATTTGGCAGCATTTTAATTTTCCTTTGGTATACACATAACACAATTGAATAATTCATAAACCGAATACTTTACCGAAACCGTACCGAACCAAAATAATAAATACCGAACCGTACCGAAATAATTTGGTACGGTATTTGGTATATACAATTGATAAACCGAATACCAAAATACCGAACCGAAATTCTTAAATACCGAACCGAAATACCGAATGCCCACCCCTACCTGATAGGAGAAGGCTATGAACTCTGGGACATAGTCACTGATGGGCCTCTAGCTACGATGAAGAAGACTGTTGAAGGTGTGGATGTACCAAAGACTAGGGTTGATTGCACTGCTGAAGACCTGAAGAAATGGGAGAAGAATGCTAAGGCCAAGAAGTGGCCAGTTTGTGGATTAGGTCCAGATGAATACAGCAGAATCCAAAGTTTCACCACAACCAAAGAAATCTGGGATACTCTACAAGTAGCCCATGAAGGAACACCTCAGGTAAAGAGGTCTAGAGGTACTCTACTATACTCTCAGTATGAGAACTTCACTATGAAAGAAAGAGAGACTATCCAAGAGATGTACACAAGGTTCACAACCTTGACTGATTAACTAAAGTCTCTTGGAAGAGTCATTCTTGAAGAGGACAGGGTTGAGAAGATCCTGACAAGGGTCTTGCCAATTTCCTGGGAAAGCAAAATCACTGCTATCCAGGAATCCAAAAATATGGCAACCCTGAGATTGGATGAGCTGATTGGAAACCTCACTGCCTATGAACTCAGAAGGCAGACAATGAAGATGGATGGTCCAAATAAAGTGAGGAGTCTAGCACTGAGAATCATTGAGGGAGCAGATCTGGAGGAAGATGAGTTGGCCATGATTACCAAAGAATTCAGAAACTTTCTCATGAGGAAGAAGGGCATCTCTAGAGGAGGAAACTACAACAAAGCAAAAGCTCCAGAAAGGCCAACCAACGAGGGATGCTACAAATGTGGTAAGACTGACCATCTCATCAAAAACTGTCCTCTGTGGGAAGTAGAATGGAAAAATGAGAGATATGAAAGAAGGAACAGGAAGAAGGAACTGGTCCAACCCAAGAAAATCACAGCTAAGGCTATGGTTGCTGCTTGGGGGGAAAGTTCATATGAGGAATCAGAAGATGGGGAGACTGAAGATCAGGCGCTCATGGCAATTGGAGAATCTGATGA
>ML256194.1:739-13076 GCA_005239495.1 Nicotiana undulata | reverse complement strand
GTGTGTGTTTTTGGTTTTGAGCCCCGAGGGCTCGGGTGAGTTTTGGGTGATTAACGGGATGAGTTTAAGGTCAAAAATCTAGTAATTTGCTGGTGTTTCTGGTGTCTGGTTTCGTTCAGTGCGATCGCGTAGGTGGTCTCAGATGCTCTAAGCGATCGCAACATATGCTCCGCGATCGCGGTGATGTGATTCTAAAAGCGCTGCTATCGCACTCTACCCTTCGCGATCGCAGTAGCTTAGCCCAGCGTACCCTGCGAGCGCATGACTCCCTCTGCGATCGCGTTTCACCAACCAGGTATAACTCCGCGATCGCATTCCTATCTCCGCGATCGCATAGGGTAATTTTGCCCAGTGATTTTATTAAGTCCAAAACAGAACCTTATACGTGATTTTGTCATTCTTCATCCCTTTCTTCTGCCTCAAACCTTCATAACCGAGAATCAAGCTCCCCAACCTCCATAACTCCATAGGTAAGTGCTCTTGATCTCGTTTCCTCTTAATTTATTCAATTAATCACTAAATTCTAGGCCTAAAAACATGGAAACTAAGGAAGAAATTGAGGGAAATGGGTAGAACCTAGGTTTTTGGAGTTTTGGGTGATTCAATCCCAATTTGGGGTCGAATCTTAAAACAAATGATATATTCTTAATCGTGGGGATATAGGTGATCGGGTTTTGGTCCAAACCTCTAGTTTCGACCACGTGGGCCCGGGGTCTAATTTTGGAAGTTTAGGAAGAATGATTAGAAATGGGTAATTAGGCTATGGGCTTGAGTTATTGAGTCATTATTGATATACTTGAGTTGAATATGTCTAGATAATATCGTTTCAGAGCCGAATAATAAAGGAAAGGCGGTGTTAGATGGTTGATCGCTCTATTTTGGACCCGAGGTAAGTGTCTTGCCAAACTTTGGTGAGGGATTAGGTGTTATTTGCTACGTGCTAAGTGAATATCATGTTCATTGCATAGGTGAGGTGACGAGTACCTATGCAATGTGTGTCAAGCATGCCCGTGAGTCTATTTTGATAGAAATTGCAGTATTTCTTCCATGTTTAGTATATTATGAGATTGTCTTTACTTGGTAATTTATTCTTGATTGAAAGTATTGGCTATTGAGTTTGAGAAGTGTTGATACGAATGGTAATACAAGTGTAGAGTACGTGATTGAGGTAATTGGTTATAGCTGAGACCCTTGCCGGGCATTTCTTGAGTTACTACTTGATGTTTCCCCCTTGCCGGGTGTTCTGAATTGCTTATTTCCACTATGCTGTACTCCTTGCCATTTATCTGTTATTGTTTGGTGAGGAAGAGTGTAAAGCACGAAGGGTGATGCCGTGTCATGATACTTGATTTCATTGCATAGTGAGGAAGAGTGTAAAGCACGAAGGGTGATGCCGTGCCATGATTTTATTGATTATAAGCACGAAGGTAAATGCCGTGCCATGATTTTATTGATTATAAGCACGAAGGTAAATGTCGTGCCATGATTCTATTGATTATAAGCACGAAGGTAAATGTCGTGCCATGATTTTATTGATTATAAGCACGAAGGTAAATGTCGTGCCATGATTCTATTGATTATAAGCACGAAGGTAAATGTCGTGCCATGATTTTATTGATTATAAGCACGAAGGTAAATGTCGTGCCATGATTCTATGTACATTGCATTGTGAGGAAGAGAGTAAAAGCACGAAGGGTGATGCCGTGCCATTGTTTACTTTTCCGACCTTTATATTGTTCGTTGTTAAAAGCACGAAGGGTGATGCCGTGCCATTGTTTACTTTTCTGACATTTATATTGTTTCGTTGTCGATTATGTTGGATTGTTTCTCTGGATCACTTCTATCTGTCGATGTGACTGCTTTATTTCACTTGTCCCCCCTTTACTGCTCCCGTATCCCCTACTTGCCGGTTTATCTCCTGCCTTGTGTTATTTCCTGTTACCTGCTGTAGAATAGGACAGGTTATCGTTAATGTCAAGTCTAGCCTCGTCACTACTTCGGCCGAGGTTAGGCTTGGCACTTACTCAGTACATGGGGTCGGTTGTACTGATACTACACTGCACTTCCTTGTGTTGTGCAGACCCTGCTACCGGACCCCGTGGAGCGTTCTGAGGGAGATACCTTCAGTCCACGTCAGAGCTTCGAGGTATACACTGGCGTTCGTGGATCCCGAGGCTTCTTTCCTTTACTGCTTCATTGTCTTTTCCTTATTTTCAAGACAGTGTTGTATTTTCATTTCCAGACTTGTATTTAGTATTCCAGTAGCTAGTCCGTGAGATTGTGACATCCCGGTTTTGGGATTGTTCGTGTAGATGTCTTATCATTTCATTTTGAGCTATCTAAGATAATATTATTACTTTTCCCGTTGTGAAACAATTGGAATGATTTGGAATGTTCAGTAAAGTTTTGAGAGTTACTAGTGTGGAATGTTTCTTTTTATAAGGTTGGACATTGATGGATTTGAGAAATGATCAGTAGAGGTTGGAAGGTTAATTGGTTATATTACTGTTATGTTGTTGTTATAAATGTCAAAGTGTTGTGTACGTTGGCTTGTCTAGTGGGTTCAACGTTAGACGCAGTCACGCAGTCAACACTAATGAACAAGAGAGAGTAGAGAGAGAGCTAATAACACTGAAAATAATAATATGTATTGCTTTAGAATGCGTGTTACAATGGGCTTCATGAGTAATTAGGCCCCCTTTATATAATAGAGGAATTATACATTAGGTACAACTCTATAAAAGGTAAAAAATCTTTTGATTAACTGATTGCTGGTTCCCTATCGATACGTGATGAGATCCCCGCCGTGATATCCACTTGGCCACAGATATTTCAGCCTTATGTTGGTTATGCTTGATTGCCGATAATGTCCTTCGAAGTCGCTCGAGGCTAGGGAATATTCTGTAACCATGACTTTGATATATTCGAGGGCAGGCGTCGTGCCCCCAGATTCTGGCTCGATGAGACTTTTGGCTTGATTTCGGTCCCTTGCCACCATATCTCGAGCCTAGCTTATCTTGTCGGATGTCAAGGTGCACCATGACCTCGGTTTTACCCGAATACAGATAGTCCCTTTGCTTCTTGGAGAGTAAATATCGAAAAATGACATGAGCTTCCGATTCCTACTTTGACAAATTGCGGCAAAAATGACAAAAGACCTGAAACGTCTCGCCAGCCACGTCATAATGGCATTAAATGCATTCCGGCCACCAATTGGATGTCCTTGGATGTGAAACTTCACCTAATTACTTAATATACCCCCTCCTTTGTTCATTTTCACTTTACATACCCTTAGAATTTCAATACTCTTCAGTGATTTTACCCCCGTTACTCAAGGTCCTTTGCAAATATCTTTGTCCATCTTCTTCTCAAGACAACAAGTTTAATCCTTCAACTTCCTTTACTTCTTCATCTTCTTCAGATTTTCCTCCATTTTCTTTCCAAAAGAATGGCAAAGAGCTCTAAAACTGTTCCCCATAAAGAAGCTCCTTCTACTTCACGACCGACCGTTGAGGTCGAGGAGACCGCTCTAGATGTGGCCGTTGAAGAATCAGTACCCGAACCCTCCTTGAAAATGTTCATCCCCGGGTGATGCTCGGTCAACGACGATTTAAAGGTTGAAAAGCCTTCCTCAGTACAGGGTCGTTGCGAGGAGGTCTCGAAATACATGTGCTCGATTACCAACGAGGTCCTCTCTACGGTCCGAAAAGACAATAACTAGGCCGATAAAAACATAGTGGTCCCAGACTCCGAGGAGCCATTACCACCTAATGTCGAGGGATATTTGATTGTTTACACTTATCCCTTTACATTAGGACTAGTGGACCCGGTTATAATTGATTTCTGCAAGAGGTAAGAGGTATGCCTCGGTCAGATTCATCCTTCTATGTGGAGAATTATGATCCTCCTCCATTGTTTCGTGAACAAAATTGACTCCTACCGTTTCACTGTGGATCACCTACTTCAATTTGTACAGTTCCCTAATATTTCGAGGGGGGCAGATAAAGCTTGTGTGTCGGGCCAACAAAGCCCCTTTCTCTAGTATCGATGAGGACCGGGATCGAGGCTGGCAAGGCTGTTTTGTTTGAGTGAGGACTTCGGATTTGATTCCGGTGGAATGCAGGCCATTCCCCGAGAGGTGAAACACGTCACGTAAGTATCTCTTTCCTTCGAATATTAATTTTATGTTTTGCTTCCCTTTTCCTTATTGGTATTCGTGGTGGTGCAGCCGTCGCTCGGGTCCCAAATAATTTCCCTCGACTCAAGGAGTGGGTCGAGGGTATTATTTCTCAGATTCTTTACTCCGAGCGCTCATGCCGCAAACTCTCGAAGGTCCGTTGTGATTCATGTTCCCATGGTAAGACTTCTTCCACGAATAAGTAGTGTTAGGCTTCTTCTATTTAACATAGTGCCCTTATTTCCTTACTTCCTTTTGCAAGCTTGCTTAAGGATGTTGAGATTAGGTCTCCAGTCGGTGGCGAGGGCTTGCCTGTCGAATCTCCTGCTCCAACACAGGTCGAAAAGAGGAAAAGAAGGAGGGCCCCGAGCCCACCGAGCCCACCGAGCTCGGAGAAAAAGAGACGGAGAAGGAGACTTGTTCGCAAGCAAAAAAAATCTCCAGCTCCCGAGTGCTTGACTCGAACTCACTCCTTCGGTTCAGGGGCGAGCCTTAGGAGGATGATCTTTTAATGGCCCAAGAGCCATCAGTCCCTAGAGAACGGCGGCGGCCGAGTAGGAAATGGTGGAGGCTAACCCTCTCCAAGTTCGCGAGGCCGACACTACAACGAGGGCCGAGAATTCTCGAGATGCCGCCTCTGCCCCACCCGGTGTGATAGATATTACGGGTTCGCCTTCATTCATAGACTCGATAATCGATGAATCCCGAACGATGAAAGAGGGATTGAATAAGGAGGCCCATAGAGTGGAGGATCCCCTTCGTCACTTCTTTGATGGCGTTGATTCGTCCGCCCTGGAGGACTTAACTGGTTTGGGAGATTTGGAAGTACCGAGGAAAAACATATCCTCGAAAGCTGGCGGGGGGCGCATTCGAGCCGAAGTTGGTCAACCAATTTCTGGCCCCGAGTACGGATTCTAGCCGGAAGCGTTTAATCGTTATCACCATCCCAGAGGATGCCCGGGTTCTTTCTACCCTAGTTGGGGCAGCTAATTACCTCTGGTGCCTGGTAACCAAAATAGACTAGGCCAAAATGAATGAGGTGGATGCCCCTAGTCCGTTCAATGAAGCACAACAGGTGCTGAACCGGGTAAGGTGCTACCAAACCTTTTTATTTTCCAACTTTAGTTATTGGCTCCTAATATCTATTCTCGTATTTGTAGGCCTCGGTGCTTCACCGTGAGACCTTCCTCACGTATCGCGATGAGCTGAGCCAACTCGAGGCCGAAGTCAAGGAGCTCACTGAGAAGAGAGACACGTACAAACTTCTCAGTGAGAAACGTGAAGGAGAGGCTAAGAGCCTTCGAGCCAAGTTGGACGCGACCCGGAAAGAACATGTCGTCCTGGTTGAGTAGGTAAAAATCGTTGAAGTTAGTGACGATAATCTAGGCATGGTGACTAACGGTCAGAACCTGCAGGTACAACAGAATATTGATCGAATCGACCAGCTTCGAGCCGAGATGGATGTAATCAAGGTCAAGGCCGAGGAGTGGAAAGTCAAGATGGACTGCTTAGCCTCGAAAAAGGAGACTGCCCGGGCACAATTGGCCTCGGTGGAGGCTCAAATCCGAGCGACGAGGAAGAAGGCTGAGGCACGGTCCCCGAAGATTGAGGAGCTCCAATCCTAATTGAGCTCGACTACTGCCAATCGATAGACCCATGCCAAGGAACTCAACGCAGCCAAGTCGGTGGCTAAGATAACCAAGGATGATGTCGACGAGATGGTGGCCCTGTATAAAGCCAATTCCAAGGCAGGAAAAGACCGCCTTAAAAACATTGTTGAATATGTGAAGCGACAGTCAAGAAGGGAAGCCCTCAAGGAGGTTCATGCTCGGGGTTTTGAGTTATCGGCCGTGATCGAAAGTGCTAAGGGGCTCGAGGCTGAGGCTAAGAAGTTGGCGTATCCCGAGGACGAAGAAGACTCTGAGGGTTCGGCGGATCCGGGGATGGAGAAGACCATGATGGTCTCGGTGATGAGGTGGTCTCCGGTGAAGACTAGGCCGTTTAGGTGTCTGTATTGGTAAAATAACTATTACACGTGGAATTAATTAAGTGGATGACATGGCTAGCCACGCAGATAAATAGATGAGTAACAGCTGGAGGAAAAGCTTAGAAAAAGATACGAGTTAAGAAGGTAGGAGCTAAACACCCACGAGACGATTAGAAACGGTTGCTCGAGTCTATTCAAGGAGTTGAAGAGACACTGTCAAAATGAAGCAGGGCTGAAAAGAGGGCAGATTCATAGATCTTCAATAAATGAGTTCAAGCGTTACCGAATCTTCACGCAACAGTTACGATTACCTATTGTAATGTTTCATTAATGATATAAATACTAATTAATGCTCAATCATAAAGAGGAGTAGACATTATATTAAGTAATTCCCTATAAAAGGGAATAAGATCCCACTGGTATGGATACGCTCCAATCATTGCTGAAATATACTCCCTCTGTTCCAGTTTATGTGAACCTATTTCGTTTTTGGTCCGTTCCAAAAAGAATGAACCTTTTCTAAATTTGGAAACAATTTAGCTTAAACTTACAATTATACCCTTAATGAGAAGCTTTTATAACCACACAAATACCCTGTGACCCTTTTGGACTTGTTTAGGACCACAAATTCCACAAGTCTTCATTTGTTTCTTAAACTCTGTGCCCAATCAAACAGGTTCACATAAATTGGAATTGAGGGAGTACTTTACATTCTTGTGCTCTTAATAGTTTTCTATTATGAAATTCTTATTTAAATTATTGTTTTAGTTAATTTTCTCGATAATCAGAAGCCCGAGTACTTCTTAAAACAAGCATTAGCTAAGAATCTAATTCTTTGGTTAAACAAATTGGTTCTGTTGCCAGGACATCTGATAATCCTTTTTTACATTCCTGAATTATCCTTACTAAATCATGTCGAATCCTAACGACAACAACCAACAGGAAACTGGAACTCCAACTCCATCGCCTCAGGGAATCCCATGTGGTTCAAGGGAACAAACCCCAAAAAGATCCACGACACACAACAATGACCAGCTTGGAAATGAACAAACAGGAGAGCAAGACACTGTGAAGTAAATAGTTGGTGAATATGTGAATGAAGCTCTCCAGGATTTCGTGAGGGGGATACCAACTATACGACCAACACCTCCTCCAAACAATAATGCAACTGTGGAAAATCCACAATCAGGACTAGATAATTTCGGAAGTGGAGGCATTCCAAACGAATCCCTTGAAGGGATACCATGTATGACTAGTAATTTGGATATGCAATCTTTAATACTAACCTTGTAGAAACAGGTGAAGGAACAAAACGATCGTATCGAGAAAACTCCTGGCATACCACCTGTCATCAAAGGGATTGATATTGATAAATATTCTCAACAACCATGGAAGTCAAGTGCCGCACCTTTGCCGATTTCTAAAAAAATTCAAAATGCCCGATATACCAAAATATGACAGAACAACTGATCCACGTGACCATGTCACTGCATTCACCACAGGAGTAAAAGGCAACGACCTAACCAAGCAATAAATCGAGTCTGTGCTAGTCAAAAAGTTTGGGGAAACACTCACCAAAAGAGCACTAACATGGTATTCTCTCTTACCCAAAAATTCCATTGACTCTTTTGCTGAGCTTGCAGATTCGTTCATAAAAGCACATTCTGGTGAACAAAAGGTAGAAAAGAGAATGGAAGACATATTCAAAGTAAAATAGGGAGATACAGAGCTGCTTCGAGAATTTGTAGACAGATTCCAACGGGAAAGGATGTTGTTACCTAGAGTACCTGACAACTGGACAGTTATGGCATTTGCGTGCAATTTGAATGAGAAAAGCACCGAAGCTACAACGAGACTCAAAGAAAGTTTGCGAGAATTCCCAGCCACAACGTGGAATGATGTTTATAACAGGTACAATACCAAATTCCGAATCGAAGAGGATACCATAGCTCAATCTAAGGCAGAAGAAAGGACGCGTTCAAGGCGATCAGAATAAAAAAAGAGAACCGGTAAACATAGGTACAAACCATATATTTGACCTTCGGGACGGGAAGCTTGTTTCAAATATGAAAACGCACGACCTGATTACAGACCGTCAAATAGAGATTCAAGTTCATCATCATCAAGATCCAGAAAGGATCGAGATGAACGAAATAGAGGTAATAACACAAATGCGAGAATTGGAGACTATAACATAAATGTAAGTACTTCCGAGCTAATTACTGTTTTGAGAAATATAGGAGATAAAGTTCGTTGGCCCAAAGAGATGATATTGAACCCAAACAGAAGGAACCCAGACTTCTGGTGTGAATTCCACAATGATCACGGGCATAGAACATCAGACTGCAGGTTATGACAAGGTGAGATAGAACATTTATTGAAACAGGGCTATCTGACAGAATTGTTTAGTGAAAAAGGTAAGCAGGCATAAATGAAGAACATGCAGGAGCCCCCAAAACCACCATCTCCAAAGAGAACAGTAAATGTGATAAACGGTGGAGAAGAGGTTAATGGCGTAACCTATACTACAACAAAAAAGACAACGAAGTTCAAAATAACTCACGAGAAGGGAACTCGTGAAACCTTGGAGGATGGTAGTATCACGTTTGACGATGCTGATGCCGATAATTCTAGGTTACTAGTCCCTCATAACGATGCACTGGTAATATCTTTACTTATACATGACACTAATGTGAAACGAGTATTGATTGATCTAGGTAGCTCAGGGAATATTATTTTACTAAGAGTTGTGGAGGAGATGCTAATGGGAAATCGTGTAATTCCAAAAAAAACGTTCCCTATCCGGATTCGATAACTCTACTGTCATAACAAAGGAAGAAATTGAGCTAAGTACTTATGCAGAAGGCGTCATCAAAGAAACGAAATCTCAGGTTATTGATACGGATATGGCCTATAATGTAATTATGGGAAGGTCATGGATTCATGACATTGACGCTGTACCATCCACTCTACATCAGGTTATCAAATTCCCTTCAAAATGGGGAATTCAGCAGATTCGAGGTGATCAACAAATTTTGAGGAATATCAACTCAGTGATACACTTGAATAAAAAAGAAACGGAAGTAGAACTAAAAGACGCGGGAGTAGCTCAAACAGATACAAGAACAAATGATAAAGATACGGTGAATCAAATCACAACGAAGGTTGTATCAAAACATATGGACATGGACTCCACGCCCGATATTATTCAAGATCTAGAGGAAAATGAATACATAAAGACAACTACCGAGGAGCTCGACGCTGTTCCACTGTTCCAGCATAAGCCAGAACAAAGAATCCACATTGGAGCAAGGCTAAACCCGGTCAAAAAAGGTAAGTTAATTGAGTATTTAAAATCTAACTCAAATTGTTTTGCTTGGTCCCATTCAGATATGACAGGTATACCCCCCAGAGGTGATGACTCATAAATTGAATGAATACCCATCATTCGTACATGTCAAACAAAAGAAAAGGAAGCATGGATCATTCAAAAATCAAGTGATCGATGAAGAGGTACATAAACACTTAAAAATCGGTTCAATATGTGAGGTAAAATATCCCAATTGGTTAGCTAATACTGTGGTAGTACCTAAAAAGAACGGTAAATGGAGAGTCTGTGTAGATTATAGTGATTTAAACAAAGCATGTCCAAAGGACTCATTTCCTTTACCGCATATAGATCAAATGATTGACGCTACTGTAGGTCACGCATTATTAAGCTTTCTAGATGCATATTCTGGTTACAATCTGATAAAAATGGATCTCTCAAACGAGGAAAAAGCTTCCTTTATTACAAACAGGGGGACTTACTGTTACAAAGTCATACCTTTTGGCTTGAAAAATGCTGGAGCCACGTATCAAAGGCTGGTGACCAAGATGTTCCGGGAACATCTAGGGAAGACAATGGAAGTATACATTGATGACATGCTAGAGAAGTCAACACAAGCTGAGGACCATTTACAACATCTTTCAACTACATTTGAGATCCTCCACAGGTATAATATGAAACTGAATCCAGAAAAGTGCGCCTTTGGCGTCGAATCAGGTAAGGTATTGGGTTTTCTCGTATCTAATAGAGGTATTGAAGTAAATCCTGCTCAAATTAAAGCTATTGAAGAAATACATGATGTACTCACGGGTAAAAAAAAGGTTCAGAGGTTGACGAGTAGGATCGCAGCTTTAGGGAGATTTATTTCAAAATCTTCAGAGATGAGTTTCAAATTCTTCTCAGTACTAAAAAAGCAGAATCAGTTTGAATGGACTGAAGAATGCCAGCAAGCCCTCAAAAATTTGAAGGCTTACCTATCAAATCTCCCCTATTATCCAAGCAAAGGGAAGGAGAAATGTTGAATATCTATCTTGCTGTTGCAGAAGTAGATGTAAGTGCACTCCTAGTAAGGGAAGACAAAGGTAAGAAATATCCTATTTACTATGTAAGTAAATCCCTATTGGATGCTGAAACTAGATATCCTCATCTAGAAAAACTAGTTTTGGCTCTAATCATGGCAGTTAGGAAATTAGACCATGTTTTTAATGTCATCCAATTTCTGTCGTAACTTCATACCCTTTAAGAAATATCCTGCACAAATAGGAACTGTCAAGCGGATTGACCAAGTGGGCATAGAACTAAGTGAATATGATATTGTTTATCAACCTAGGACATCAATAAAGTCTCAGGTCTTAGTTGATTTTGTCGCAGATTTTAATACAAATATAATTCCTGAAGTAGGAAAGGAATTACAGATTTTTACCGGAGCTAATCCAAGAACATGGACTTTATTTACTGACGATTCTTCTAATGTTAAAAGAGCCGATTAGGGAATTGTCTTGATGCCACCTTCAGGTGAAAAGATAAGGAAAGCGATTAAATGTTATCCTATTACTAACAATGAAACAGAGTATGAAGCTGTCATTGCAGAACTTGAATTAGCATGAGAACTCTCGATAGAGCAAATCGTGATCAAGAGTGACTCTAAACTGGTGGTGAATCAGATGCAGGGAACTTACACCGCTTGGGAAGCTCGAATGCAGCAGTATTTGGACAAGGCACGAAACTTAGTGAGGCATTTCTAATCATGGAAGATCATGCAAACACCTAGAGAAGAAAACGCAGAAGCATATGCGTTAGCTAACCTCGCATCAGTAACAAATGTAACGAGTGAAGAAAATGTTATTGTAATACATTTATTTTATTCAGAACTCGACCAAGACAAGCACGAGGTAACGTTTAATAATTTAAACTGGTATTGGAGAAATGAAAATGTAATTTTTTTGCACTATGGCACCGTTCCTGAAGATAAGAAAGAAGCTCAAGCACGACGAAAAGTTGCACGGTACTGCCTGGTTCGTGACAATTTATATCGCAAAATGTTTGGCGGTCCTTTAACAAGGTGCCTCAGACCTAATCAAACTAAGTATGTGATGAAAGAAGTACACGAAGGACGTTGTGGAAATCACGCAAGTAGAAGGTCTCTCGTTAAGACTTTGATTAGAGCAGGGTACTACTGGCCTAAAATGGAAGAAGACACTGAAAATTTCGTAGCTAAATGCGATAAATGTCAACGCTACGCTAATAATATGCATTGACCCGCAGAATTATTACCTCCGGTTATATCCCCATGGCCATTCATGAAGTGGGGAATGGATATAGTAGGACCTCTACCCCAATCAAAAGGTAATGTACGGTTTCTACTTGTGCTAACAAATTAGTTTTCAAAATGGGTAGAAGCATATGCTTTCAAACAAGTACGAGAGAAAGAGGTGAAGAACTTCATTTGGCAAAATATCATATGTCGCTTTGGTTTCCCAAAAGAGATCGTATGTGACAATGGACCACATTTTATATTTTGCAAGCAGAATTGTTGTGCGATACAAAGGCTACAGTTCAACTAGAAGAAACAGTTCCATTGTTTGTGTATTGATTCTAGTTGATTGTAGTAGGAGTTTTAACATTGTATCTTTTCAGCTTACTTAGAAGCAATTGTAACAGGTACAGATTGATCAAGTTAGAGTTAGCTTGAAATCTGTAGAAATTAGCTAGAGGCTAGTTGATACAAAGAGGATTTAGTCCTAGGATTACAAAAGAGTTTATTTTGTAAGTCCGTTTTGGCTCATAGTTTTAGTGAAGAAAAGAGTTTGAGCAAATCCTACTGAGGAGTAGGTCGTGGTTTTTT